>JAEMOT010000987.1:80214-136758 GCA_019297695.1 Apostasia ramifera | reverse complement strand
CACTTGCCCTTCTAGTGGGTATCACATTCAAGGAAATAAATATATGTTTGCAGTTAAATAATCCTAGGTACTCGAATTAAATTTTAAATAAAGTTTGTAGTACCCATAAAAATCACAATTCAATCCATCCTCAAATTATAAGTAATTGTGACCTTTACATCAAGTTGATTATAAAGAGAAATTAATGGAACGATCGACCCTTTTTGTGGTCCAATTTAGATTTAGGGCGATATCTACACTATATGCAAAGCATTCCAAGTTATCGACAAACTGTTCAGAAATTAAAATATAAAATAATATTTCAATTAAATTTTTGATAATCATACAATTAATAATTTACTGTCTTCGTGTCTCTTTTTTTTTTCATAGAAAGCATATAACAGAAATTATAAAAGAAAAATGAATGAACAGTAGTCATGAACAATGGCGGTTATGCAAGCCAGATCAAAATCAACATAATGAATGGATTAATTAACATAATAATTATAATTTTGATGCAATCATTCCAGCAGCACGCATATATAATTAAATACTATAAAAAATTTTATTAAATCTCATGAAAATGAATTAGATTCTTTAAAATACTCATTTAATTTTCTAAATTTAATTTATATGGGCAATGTTAATGTAGAACCTACCTCGAATTCACCATGATCTTAGATTTTCTTGAGATTCGAAGAGAAATATCACTCCAAAATCACTAGATCCGATCCAAGGCGTAAGAAAACGTGTAGATTGAGAAGAATATGAAGATGAATCGTCAATTTTGAGGGAGATCCGGCTTCTTTCTCTCTCCAACTCGTCACTTTCTCTCTCCTCTCTCTAGGCCGGCGGCGGTTACGGAAGGGGAAGAATTGAATCGGTGTTTTTGGAGCAGAAACTCTATTTTTTTCTTTAAATAATAATTTGGGGGTATATCTGTAATTTTTCTTAGCCTTAATTTAAGGAGGTAGTTATGGATATTTAATGGGTAATTAAATTCATTGGATTTAAATTTTAAATAATCTGATTTAATTAAATTAAATATTAATTTCAGCCATTTTGAATTTTGAATCGCATAACAAACATTTAATATTTCATATATTTAATTTTAAATGATTAATTTCTCATGAATAATATTAATTCCTCATAATAAATTTAATTAATCAAAAATCTAAATTTAAATTTACCGGGATGTTACATTTTGTCTAAATAGTTTGAACGAAAATCAGCAACACCTCAGCTAGTCACTAGAGAGAATTGCCCAATCAGATTCCAATTCTAGCTATAGTTTTCTGGGTTTGTGATAGCCATGAGTTATTGACATCACATGTAACAAAGATATTTATCTTTCAGTTGGTATGATGTCTTTAAAAGAGTATTTTTTTATATTTTTGCTCTTTATATTTTTTTATATTTTTGCTTCTGGTGTGTTGTGCGATAGAAAAATCTCATCCAGAATTAAGGGTAAATTTTATAAAACTGTAGTAAGACCAACGATAATATATGGTGCAGAATGCTGGCCTGCAAAGAGAAAACATACAAATAAAATAAATATTGCAGAAATCAGGATGTTAAGGTGGATGTGTGGATATACACGAAAGAATAAAATGAGAAATGAATATATCCAAAAGAAAGTTGGTGTTGCACCAATTGAGGATAAACTTAAAAAAAGTCGGCTTAGATGGTTTGGACATCTAAATCGTAGGCCGATTGAAGCTCCAGTTATAAAATTGAGTTATTGGATTTTGTCCATGTACAAAGAGGAAGAGGGAGACCAAAGAAGAGATGACAAGAAACTATAAGAAGTGATCTTAGTTACTTAGACTTAGATAAGAATTTGATAACTAATA
The DNA here is from genome assembly GCA_019297695.1 of Apostasia ramifera. Classification (NCBI taxonomy): domain Eukaryota; kingdom Viridiplantae; phylum Streptophyta; class Magnoliopsida; order Asparagales; family Orchidaceae; genus Apostasia; species Apostasia ramifera. The sequence continues at coordinate 134,926 of JAEMOT010000987.1, read as the reverse complement.
GGGCGCAATGAAAATAAATTTAAATTTGTTGTTGTTATTGTTGTTGTTGTATTTTGGTGAAAAGTGGTAGTTGGAAAACCTCACAATTTGTTTCACAAGGCTACTATTTGCCTTGAATTGGGTTTCATCTATTCCTCAAGAAGTTTCTATAATAATTTGGGCTCAAATTGGACCTAAAAAATATTAACTATGTATAAAATATTTAAGTGACTTAATGCCCTTTTAAGTTATTTAAAATGGAAGTTATGTAAAAGATGACTTAAAAGTTTAAGTGGCTCTAAAGATTAAGCATCACAAAAGTATTAACTAGTTATAAATTTGTTTAAACTGTTTTGAAACACGACATCCTAAATGGAGTATTATTTAAGTTGACCTCTACGACTAACAGAAAAATTTATAAGATTCAATGTAACATCCAGTAATCTAAATATAAAAGTATTGTTTGACTTTAATTTTAGAAAATTACATGACTTGAGTACTTCTAGGAGGTCACCATCCCAATACCACTCTAACTCAAATATACTTAAGTATAGAGTTTCATATCTTTATTATGATTTTTCCCCAAAATGCACCCTACTAATTGGGGCTGCATTATTTACTTGTATAATTCAAGAACTCTTCTCTATTTTTGATGTAATGTGATTCATTCTTGTTCCTTTTTCACCACTCATTATCTAATTTAGAACCGTGCCAGTGCCACACTTTGCTCCAGTTATTTCATTTGGAATATCACTCGGAATTCACTCTCTATACTTTTCAGCCATGAGTTGTCATACTCAAATAAAAGATTTTCAAAATCTTTGACCCACGTGATGAATAGTAACCCTTGCCTTTTTTTTAATAGTGGCCTTTAACCATGGTTATATGTATCTTAACTAATATTTACACTTTATGTTAACATAAAAAAAACACTTTATGTTAACATAAAAAAAACACTTTATGTTATAACCAAGGTAGGCTCAGCTCTATCTGCTCAGTTTAATATATATCTATATAATATATATTTTAAATCGAGCAGAATCTATCGAGGCTTGAGATTGGCTAGTAATTTTTATCGAGTTGAACTTTTGTCTCATTAGCCAGCTGTTTTAGATTAACTCGATTTTAATTTAATATAAAATCGATTCAACTTTCGATCAATTTTTAACCATCGGTCCATATTTAACATCGTTAAATAGATATACACATCATAGCATTTTTGGCTTTATATATATATATATATGTATTATTTTGTATAATTAAATTTTTTTGTTTGTACTGAAATTTTTTCTTAATGAAAAATATATACTACCAAAAAATATTTATATAAAAATAAAAAATTGACGTGCGGTCCTAATGTGATAATCTTTCATGATATATATATTCATTAAATTGCAATTTACGGTTAAACCACAATATGACTGCCAAATTGAACAAAATTCAAAAAAAAAAATTAATTACTAATAATATTTCAATTTAGGACATCATTGCCATATATATAATGATCACATACCATAACAAACTGTTATCTTAACTTTTTTACATCTAAACTTAATTCGTTAATGTGGATATTGACATATGAATTAATATACATGATATGTATTTTATTATATTTTTATGTTTTTATTTAAATTTTAAAGATCTAAATGAAAATTTAAAATTATATAGATTAAATTATAACTGTAAATAAAATGTAGAGACCAATCCGTAATTTGCCAAAAGAAATTCTCTCACAGTCGACGGGCCCAGCTCTTGATCCTATATATGAACGGAGCCGGCCTCAAATAGCGACGGAATCAGGCTCGATGGACGGAGCCAACGCCGGCGGCCACCAGGTGCTGGAGATAAGAACGCCGGAGGAGGCGGCGGCGGCGGGGGTGGGGTTACGGGTGGTCCTTCCCCCTCGCCGGAGCACGTGGGTGAAGCTGAAGACGAGAATGAAGGAGACCTTCTTCCCCGACGACCCCTTCCGGCGGTTCCACGGGAAACCCCTCCCCGCTAAGCTCGTCCTAGCGGCGCAGCTCCTCTTCCCCATCCTCGAATGGGGTCCCGCCTACAACATCGCCCTCCTCAAGTCTGACATCGTCGCCGGCCTCACCATCGCCAGCCTCGCCATCCCACAGGCATATTCACTTCCTCTCTCTTTGACATGTTTAAATTTTTTAAATAAATAATTATTTTAACATTATAATAACAAATAAAATTATTTCATTATTAAAAATTCAGATAAACGCCATTTAAGTTTTTAAAATTTAAAAATAATATCGAATAAATTTATATTTTTAAAAGTTTTTAATTAGATCCGTGATATTAACATTAATATTTCAACTAGTCTCTTTTACTTAATTTAATATATTCTTTAAAAATTATATTTAATATAAAATAATAAAAATACTCATCTCCAATATCATGCTCGCTACCACCATCACTGTTGCCTCTGCACACGCAGGCCGCCTCACTGTGCGCATGCGGTCTACCTGCCCATGCAGGACGTAAGCGCAAATCATTTATTTTAATACTAAAATTTATATAAAATAAATTAATTATGAAATTAAATGTAATATTTAAAGATATAAAAATAATATAAATATAAAATATTAATAAAAATATTTAAAAATATTTGCTTTTTCGTGGATCTTCCTCACTCTAGCATGCATCAATATTCGTGCAGGGGATCAGCTACGCTGGCCTGGCGAATCTGCCGCCCATCGTCGGCCTGTGTAAGAGAAACACTCTCCCTTTCAAGTCACTTTTCTGCTTTATTTGATTATTATATATAAAAAGGAGAAGATATATTTGAAATTATTTACATTATAAAATGAAAAATATACTTCAATATAAAAATCACAAAACATATTAGTTAACTCACATAAAAATATAAAAATAAATAAATAAATAAATAATTTTGATTTGAAGGCTTATAGTATTGGACTTGTAGTACCATTTATTTTCATTGTGTGTATTTTAATGTAATGGATTATAAACTATAATAATAAAGATTATCTACTTGAGCACATTTTTTTAATAATAATTATTTTCTCTTTCAAACAATGTGATCATATTTTTTAATAATAATAATAATAATAATAAATTTGTCCTTCTAATATTGCTTTTACAAGGTATGGCTTATATTGAAGTGTAACATTAATAAATATGAAGTAAAAATTGATATATTTTGCATATTTGACTTTCAACGTGAGTAATACAATCTTTTCTACTAATGCTATGGTGTCCTCAATAAAGATAACAACCTCTTTTTATTTATTGAAGTATATATTTTAATAATATTTGAGTGTAATTATATTTTGGAATCTTTGTGGGAGATATATTATAAATTATTATTATTTACCACAATAGAATGGCATAATATGAAAGACAATTAGAGCAACAATTACAAAAATTTTCTTTTTAACAGCATTTTCAGTCCTAATTAAGCTATTAGTTAACAACCACTTGTCATTATGTTATTAAATTGTATGTTCAATTACTATACATGATATGTATTTTATCTCTTTACACTGTAATTTTCTCCACACTATTTAGAAAATATGGTGATAGTGTGGCTCGAATTTGAGATTCTCAGTTTTTTAGATATGTTCTATTCCTATTGAGCTAGGAGAACATTATATATATATTTAAGTGTATTTAAATAGTAAATATATTATACCATAATTTTTTTTTAAAAAAATATTATATTCATACTATAAATAATAATTTTGTCTAGTAATTATATTTTTTATTGACTTTAGGGTGTGCTCGATGTGAAATAAAATAGTTAAAGCTTTTATTGAATTTGAAATAATAATAAATGAGCAAATTACTAATAGGTCTCTTAACTTGCTTATAATATATTTTAGTTTATAATTTTTGAAATATTTTATTTAAATTTCTAATATTTTTAAAAAAAATTTCGCTGTGTTTTTTAGAATTTAAAGTTGGATTAAGAGTAAAACAAAGCTTACTGTTTGAATTAGAAGGATTTAAAAAATATAAACAAAAATATAGTATAAATAAATATAGGGACCTATTACTAATTTGTTTTTAATAAAAAGATTTTGCTGAGCCTTGAACATTAGAACTGATATATCACATCAAGAAATGAGCAGAAAATCCCAAATTGAAAATAAGTATATAAATTTCTTTTGAGTAATATTTGATTTATTGTTATTTTAATGCTATATGTGATGTAATTTAAATATCATAATATTTATATATTATTTTTAATTAATAATTTATAGTTTTATAAATAATTATTTATAAATATTATTTAATTAAATAATTATTTTTTAAGATAATGTAACAATAATATTGAGCCAAATGTTCTGAATAATTTACATTATGTGAAATTTTTGGCCGGTGAGAATAAGTGCAGATTCAAGTTTTGTGCCGCCGCTGTTATATGCGGTGCTGGGGAGCTCGAGGGACCTGGCGGTGGGGCCGGTGTCGATCGCTTCGCTCGTCATGGGTTCGATGCTGCGCCGGGCCGTGGACCCCCGCTCGGAACCCGCCCTCTTCCTCCGGCTCGCCTTCACCTCCACCTTCTTCGCCGGCCTCCTCCAGGCCTCCCTCGGCATCTTCAGGTGAATCAGTACCTCCAGAATTTTCTCTTCTCCAAATAACTTAACCCAAAATACACAAAATATTCCAGTGTATTGAATTTAATTTAAATATTCAATCTATTTTATATAAATTTATCACACATATTCTATATGGATGTTAAAAATTCATTAATGTTGTTGCATACATATAATAAGATTGAATTGCTGATGCATAATTATTTTTTTGTTATGTGGGTGCTTATATCTAAGGAAAAGAAATTAATATACTCCTCCTAATTACTCTTGAATATCTCCATTTACATAAAAATCATTTTTGCTTGTTTGAGTGAAAATTTGCAAACTAGGATTTTTGTTTTGATAGCACAAATTAGGATTAAATAGAGAAGACAGGGGTTATAGTGAGGCTTTTAAGTTAAGAAATAGTAAGACGACGAAAGAAAATGAGCTTCCCCTGAGGAAGGAGAGGAGAACTAATGCAAGCTGCTTGCTGCTTAAGGGAAGCCCTGTGGGGAGGGGCTGGCCGAATAGTTGAAGTTGACTGGGGTTGAAGAGGCGGAGAGCAGGTGAATAGCATAAGCCAGGAGCTTCCTTTATATAGAAAAGTATTGCATAGGGTTTAGTTGTGGAACTGTTGTTCCCTGATCTCTTTCTCCCCTTCCTCATTATAAATATATGTATTTATAACGAGAAGACATCAGGTGGCATTAGGTAAAATTAAGTTGCCCTCATTAATGCTGGACAGCTAGATGGCATGGGCAACAATACAGTTTGCCCACATCGTTTGTCAGGCTAAGCCTTAATGATGAATCTCTCCCTTGCTCTTAGGTTGAGAGCCGTACATTAGGGGCAAGACTATGATGTAATAAGTGCTACTGTCTAGGAATATGTTCGCCTGACACTATTCAGTTGGCTTCAAGCTATTTAACTTTGAGGTTTAATTCGGGCTGGTCCTCAAAATCTTTTCTGGAATGTAATTTGAGTGACCAATCAGTGAATGACCTAAATCTGCCATGTGTCAGGTTTAGCGCCTTTGTAGTTACTCTCCTAGGCATATGAGCTTTCAATCTGGAGGTGTCAGAGAAACTGTAGAGTTTTAGATGCCAAGATGAACTAGTGCATCGTATTCAGTTAAGAAGTGTGAGCGTAGGCGATCCTTAGGAGCTGAAGTGGTTGTAGAGACGCGTTTGTATGCTACGACCAAGGATGTTGTGGAGGTCAAGGACGATTGACTAGTTCTCTGGGAACATGAGGTGAAGACATGTCGATCCATATTCCTTTCGAGAAAGCGAGCCCAGCCTTTGTAGGTGACTCGGTCTCTAGGAACACGATGCAAAGACATGCTGTTCCGTGTTCCATGCGAGAAGTCAAGTTGAACTGTAAAAGGCCTCACGACAAGTTCTCAGGGGATCAAGGTGAAAACATGCCAGTCTATATCCAGTTTAGGAAGTCAATTCGAGCCCTGTGATTTGTCGACTAAAGGCTTAGTTGCTATTCGTTTATACAATGCTTTTCGAACAAGCAAAGGTGATTTGATGAATGAAGATTTAATTTCATTGATGGTGTGAATTTTGTGCAAGTCCTCAATAGGCGTGATTCTTACCTGTTAAGCGTAGAAGCATTTGAGCTCATCACTACTCCAAGTTCCCGGCAAAGTCCATGAGCTTGCATGTGTTTTTGCCAACAACTTCATGAACAATGAAAGGATCTTCCCTGTTCAGCTCCAACTTACCGGGTGTTATGTCTCTTCCTGCTGTGTTGCGTAGTTTGAGAACACGGTCACCCTTATAAAGTCTTCGTGGTTGAACATACTTATTGTAAAGTTTTCGGATCCTTTCTTTGTGTTATTGTAAAGTTTTCGGATCCTTTCTTTGTGTTTGGCTTGTTTTATGGCTGTAATTTCTCTATTGCCTTCGATTAGGTCCTGATTTAACCTCCTCTGTGCATCGTTTTGTTCTCCATTTGTCAAAGTTTTCTATTTGGTACGAAGCTGCTAGTTTGACTCTTGGATAGTAGACTTTCAGTTTGATAGGTATGACTGCTTTCCCACTGAAAACCAGAGAGTAAGGCATTTTGCCTGTTGCCATTGAAGGTGTCGTGCCTCCAGATTATGGAAGGTAATTCGGAAACCCACTTTCTGCTTGCACATTTAGTTCGCTTTTTCATGGTTGCTATGAATCTCTTATTTGGTGCTTCTACTTGGCCATTTGTTTGAGGGAGTCAAACAGAGGCGAATTGTTGTTGAATTCTATGGGTTGCACAAAGTTCAATGACCTACTTGCCAGCGAAAGTGGTCCTGTTATCACATATGAGATTCATGAAAATGCCAAACCTTCACATGATGTGCATCCAAATGAACTTCATGTGGGCGTCGTTAGGGTGTGTTGTGGGACCTGCTTCAATTCACTTGATGAAGTAGTTGGTTACTACGAGAAGGAACCTTTAGTTTTGAGCTGCCTTGGGGAAAGGACCAAGAAAGTCCAATTCCCAAGTAGAGAATGACCACGAAGCTGGTTGTCTAGGAATGGTGCCATAAAATTGACATCGGGGGCATCTCTTGACATATTCAACTTCGTTACTACGCAGTTTGGGCCAGTAATGACCTTGCTGAATTATGATGAAGATCAGGCTTCTCCCTCCTGCATGTGTTTTGCATTCACCATGATGGACTTCTTCAAGGATGCGCTTCGCTTCATTAGGCCCTATCCCTTTCACCAGGGGTCACGAAAAGCATGTAAGGTAGAGTTGTCCCTGACGAATTGTGTATCAGGCTAGCTTCTTCTGAATTCGTTTGGCGTCACTTCGATTCTCAGGGAGCAGCTCTTCTACTAAGTACTTAGTGATTTGCTCAATCCGCTGACAGCAACTAGACGAGATGTTCAATATATCGAGCTCGTTGTAGCAAGAGTGGGCAGGTGCAATTCATCTTCTATTTCACCAGCTTGTCGGCTGTTTCACTTTGCTCCCTAAGAATGTGGATGACGTCGTATTTCTTGAAGTGCAAAAGAGCGGCCTTGGTTTTGATCAGATACTTCAAGATTTTATCTCTGGTCTGGTATTTGCTTGTTATTTGGCTAACAACTAACTTCGAGTTACTGTAGATTTTGATGTAACGCCAAGGTCATAGGCAAAGCGGAGGCTAGAATGAGGGCCTCGTCTTTAGCTTTGTTATTCGTGGCCGAGAAATCGAGTCAAATGGCCTTGTGAAGTTTGATCCATCTTGACTGATGAGGAAGATGCCAATTTTTTTAGATTCTTTCCCTAAAGTGCCATCAACGAAGCAGGTTCAGGGGGTTGGTCTTTTGGATAGTGTGGCTGTTCGGTCATTGACAATTCAATGATGAAGTAGGTGAGTGCTTGAGCTTTTATAGTTGTTGGGGGAACAAAGCATATGTTGAACTCAGATAGTTCGATAACCCATTTCTGTAGCTGTTTGGATACTTCGGGAGTGTGAAACACCCTTTTTGTAGGTAGGTTTGTCAGCACTGCAATTTGATGTGCCCGAAAGTAGTGTCGAACCTGTCTCGCCGCAATGACGAGAGCAAAGGTGGCTTTCTCGAGCAGAGGATAATGCTTTTCAGTGCCCCGGAGCTTACGACTGATGTAGTGGATTGACTTTTACACCCCACAATTTGCAGAGACAACAATGTCGAAAGTAGAAAGGTAAAGGTAGAGTACTTCACCTTTGACTGGGGTGGACGGCCAAGGTGGCGAAGAAAGGTAGTTTTTTAGGTCGGTGAAGGCTTTTTCATATTCTTAGTTCCATTCTAAGTCGCCTTTCTAAATAGTTTTGAAGAAAGGTTGCCATTTTTTGCTATAACCGGAGATGAACCTGCTGAGTGCTACTGTGGAAGGATGCAATGGTTTGCCAAAGATGACATTATTCTAAGAGGCAACATCAATGATGATAAAGCTCACCGTCTGAGTGACAGTCTTGACGTCTTCTTTGAGAGTGACTGGGAGAGTGATCTGGCCTATAGGTCGGTAGGTGTCGCTGACAAAGTTGTCACTATTATCCCTGAATGCAAAGGGGTGCAGTTTGGGAAGTCCATCTGTCAAAAAGCAGTGGCATAGAAGATGTCGACTGAACGTCCCATGTTGACGAGGACCCAATGGAGAACTCGCCGACATCGATTGATATGGCGATCGGTTGATCGCTTGTTGCGGCTTTGCTTGGGAGCTTCTTTGCAGAAAAAGTAATGTTAAGCAGAGGGAGAAGAGAGGGGTGTACCTGCATGGAGAAGATGTTGCGCAAAGAGGTTGAATTTTCTGGGAAGTAGCCAAATATAGTCATGATCGGCTTCTTCCCTTGAGCCTTCGACTGACTGGGTACTGTCCCCTGATTGTAGTCTGGCTACCTTAGGGGAGTATTCAAGCAGCTTAAATTTGGGAAAGTGCCTCGCTTTGACTAGGACCTTTATCAATTTGCATAGCCTACGACACTCTGTAAGAGTATGACTGTGTGTCGTGTAATTCTCAAAACTGAGTAGGATTTTAGCTCTGTTGTAACGGGTTGGTGTTCAGAGTGCTTTTAACGAATCCTTTTGTCTTTCATGTGTTGAATATTTCTTTGGTTATGGCGGGAGTCGAAGTCGAGACTGAGTAGGCCAAAGGAGTGTTCTTGTTGTGAGGGGCTGGATAGCTTGGCACCTTGTACTCTTTTTAGGACTTCTTGTTCTTCGACTGGTGGATCGAACGGTCCCTGTGAGTGTATCTTTTAACTTTATTATCTGTCGTTAGTGAAGTAGCAGCAATCACGTCCTCCAGGTGAATCTCCTTTTCAACGTTCAGTAACACCGCAGACATAGTCTTCAGGTTGCGGCAGTTGAAAGATTGATAGAGATTGTTGGAGAGAAGGAGAGCGTTGGTGAAGTAAGAGAGTGAATGGTCATTTGTGGTGTTGCATTTTCGCGTTGAGATGGCAGAAATGATCTACGAAGTCACGTAGAGACTCGTTCGACTCCTGTTATAGATTCTGGAGCTCGTAGAAATTGTGGGATCTTGGCTTGCTAGTGGCAAAGTGAGCTGAAAAATCTCTGGCAAGTTGAGAGAAGGAGAGAAAATAACTTGGAGATAGGCAGTCGAACCACACAATGGCGATTTCAGAGAAAGTGTTGCTAAACAGTCTACACTTGTATGCATCCGGTACCGCGTCTCAAATGTAGAGCGCATTTTCAAATCGCTGAATATGGTGTACGAGATCTGACTTGTTGAAGATGAGGAACAGTGGCGGTTTGAAGCGGCAGGGGACTGGAGCCGCTAGTATTTTAGTGTAATAGGGAGATTCAATTGAGAGTCAGAGGGGATATATATTTCCAATTGTTTCTCCCCTTCAGAGTTAGAATTGTACTCTTCAAAGCCAGTTCTTGAGGCTGGTGTTGCTTCCGAGACCTCAAATCGCAGCATTTTGCAGTTGCTGGAGGGTGTAATGGGCTAGAAAATCTTGATAGCCCTTGGTGGAGTGGATGTTTGTTGGGAAGAGATCATTTGAAGGACTTGGTTGATAGACACAGTAAGTTGGGTCATGTTTGCAGCTACTAAGCAGAGCTGTTGGGATGAATCTATTAGTGGAGGGGTTAGGAGGTTGGGGAGGAATGGTAGATAGCTGTGTGTTGAAAGGGGAATTGTTCTGTGAACCTTCAGGTATCAAAAGAGAGAGTGATTGGGCTGAAGATCCTGTTTGAGGGCACCAAATTCGTTCAGTAAAAATTTCCAAAGTAGGATTAAATAATGAAGAAAAAGGTGATAGTGAAGCTTTTGAGTTAAAAGAGAGTAAGGCGACGAAAGAAAATGTGCTTCCCCCTGAGGCTTTCCTGGAAAGGGAGGAAGGGGATTAATGCTAGCTGCAAGTTGCTTAAAGGAAGCGCTGTCGGCGGGGGTTAGCTGAATAGTCGGAGTTAATCGAGGTTGAAGAGCCGGAGAACAGATGAATAGTACAAGCCAGAAGCTTCCTTTATGTAGAAAAGTATTACATAGGGTTTAGTTGTGGAACTATTATTCCCTAACTCTTTCTCCCCTTTCTTATCATAACTGTGTTTATTTATGATGAGAGGGCAGCAAGTGGTGTCAGGTGGGATTAGGTGTTCGTCATTAATGCTGGACGACTAAACAGTGTGGGCAGCAATACGGTCTAGCCACATCACATGTTAGGTATGCTGAACACCCCACCTTGCTCCTAGGCTAGGTGCCGTACAGTAGGGACAAGGTTATGATGTGACAAGTGCTACTAGATAGGAATTTGTTTGCCTGACACTGTTTGACTGGCTTCAAGTTATTCGGCTTTAAGGTTTAATTCATGTAGGTCCTCAGAATCTGTTCGGGAAACGTAATTCGTGATCAATTAATGAATTAGCCTGAATCTACCACGTGTCAGGTTTGGTTGACGTGACAGATTTTTCCCTTAACAATGCTAAACAATAGAAAAGAATAAACAAAGGGTTTTTTTCTAGTTATTATACTGAACTTTAAGGTCTCCTATTTTTATATATAAATTTACACCACCAAAATTGAAATACTCAAGATCTTCTATGGGTATTTAAAATTTATTTTTAAGCTAAATTATGATTTCTTTTATTTGAAGTTTTTAAGGTAAATTACTAAAGTTCTATAGTCTACTTATAATTATATTTTAGTCTATCATTTATGAAATTTTTTATTTAGATCTTTATCTTGAAACTGCAGAGCTTATTAGATTCATAATTTGCTTTACTTGTAGGTCTTTATTTTAAATTTTAAGAATTTAAATAATTTTTTTAAAAAAATATAAATTAAAATATAATTATTATTGACAAATAAATCAGTAATTTGTCTTTTTAATTTTTTTTTTTCAATTGACCATGTGTCAATAATGTTTATAGCAGTTTCAATCATTATTGAATAATTTTATTATACATTGTGGTTTTGTTTAATGAATCATTTCCCAATTATAATATAAGGTTTATACCATTTAATAATGTGGAGCAGGTTGGGATTTATCATTGAGTTCCTATCAAAGGCCACAATCATCGGCTTCATGGCCGGTGCGGCCATCATCGTTTCCCTTCAGCAGCTGAAAGGCTTGCTTGGCATCGCCGACTTCACCAAAAAGATGGCCATCATCCCCGTCACGAGCTCCGTCTTGCATGAAACTAAAGAGGTATTATTAGTTTATTAATCGTTCTAGGTTAGTTTGTGATTCTCATGTATTGAGGTTTTGAGTTTAGATGAACGTGATGTGAAGTAAAGATAATTGTTATATTTAGAAATGTGTAAGATGTAAATTGAGTATTATTTTTGTATGCATATAAGGTTTGAATTGGAAAAATTTCTTTATTTTGAAATGTTGTTGTAATGTACAATATAGTTTGGCAAGATCCGTCAGGATCCGGGTGAGAGTCTGTGATACAGGTGCGGGGTGTGAGCGTGCTGTGCGGGGTGTGAGCGTGTCGATTTGATCTCTTTACAATGTTCAAAGAAAGCTAATCATGATTTCGATACGACCAAGTATAGTTAATATTTGCAGTTAATTTGATGAGTTTTTATTGTGGTAACGCTATGATAAATCACATACATAAGGATATTGCATGCTTGAAAATAGAATTTCATAAGTGTTTGACAAATGTAGAAAATGTGCTCAAGGTCTACCAAGCGATTGTAGTCAGTTTAACAAAGTGGCATAAGTATGGTAATATAAACAACATAAAAGGGTATAACACGATGAATATTTAATAAGTAAAATGAGGATATGTAAATTATTCGTATAGCCACAATTAAACCATAAGATATGCTAATATAGAAGATAAGAAACATACGATATGAAAAATAAGCCTGGTTCAAGAAACACAATAAAAGCAGATGATCGATTACACACAGTTAAATAAAAGTATAGATAGTAGTGTGGAGATATAGGGTGACGATGAGTCAGTAGTTAGTCCTTCGATCGTTTCCCAAGCCTAATGGAACACCTTGAGTCCTTGGCTTCGTGGTGTTGCCAAAAATATTCTTCACAGTAGTAGGAGCTCAACGTTCGAAAAAGTCATTGAAATCAGACTTCTGGAATACTTGAAATGCCCCTAGAAGCTTTATTTATAGAGGGAGGGGAGGGGGTCACTGGTGATTAACTCTTGGTGGTCAACTGGAGCTAGTCAATGCAAAAAATCGAGAGGGGTGGGGAGCAGCGGGATGCACGGGAGAGCGGTCAGGTCCACGACCCGCACGGGCTGTGCAGTTGTTGCGGGCCGCGTGGGTTGTCACGGGCTCGTATGCCCGTGCGGACAATCATGGATGTGATCGCGCGCAGGGGTGTGGGCCTGCTTGGGTCAGTGTGGGTCAATGGGCCTGCGCAGGCTTGCTTTTTTTTTTTTTTTTTTGCTTTTTTTTGAATATGTACCCATATGCCTGAACAACTCTTTACAGCTTTTTCTCATTACAAATCCGCTCTATAGAACACTCACTTGAATACATGAATATAAATAACAAACATATAAAGGAAAAAATACATAAACATAACTAACACCCCGTGCAGTGCTCGTCAACTATGATTATGCTATTGTTAGCGCAGGCGATATTGAGGATGCTCTGCATTAATCTGTGAAAATTTGCTACTTGCTTTTCCAAACATAACTTTAGTGAGGAAGTGAGAGATGTCCTGCTTCGTCTTCTTAAACGCCATCAGAAGAGTTCCCTTTCATGACTCCATCAAAAGGTACCCACCAACTAATTATGGTAGAACTCCTTGATCAGGCCAAGTCATACATTGAATAGAAGAAGATGGACCATGAAGAAGGAAGCCCCAAAAAAAGAAAAGAGGAAGAGGAGAAAGAAGAAGCTATACTTGCTTTGGCTGATGATCCAGGTAGTTGCGACAAAGAGAATAAGAAAGGAGCTATCAAGAACTCCATACTTGAGGATCAGGGGCAATGAAGGCTAAATTCTGTCACCTTGAAGGTGAAAGGTATCATCTCACTCGACCACTTGTATATTCGTGGCTCACCATCCATGCATAGGCTAGGCAGCAGAAGGTATAGAGGACCCAACGATGCTCACTTGTCCAAAGAAAATATGGAGGGGAAGGATAAGACCTAGGGAACTAAGAGATCAACTATAAGTTGTCTACAATGAATGATGTCCCAGCACTATTCATAATGGAGGTCTGGTAGTATGGGATACTTAGCTTTCCTAAGCTGGTACTTATCTCGAAAAGGTGACACTTTTCAGCTTTGTCTTGCAAACTTCAACACAAGAACTCAAAATTCATAAACAAGGAGAAGATATTAGCACTAGGGTAGTCGACACAAGATTGAATGACCCCACATAAATGTTTGCTACCCTTCAGTATGGGGTGTTGATGTTAATAAAAAAATGACGCTACACACTCCAAGACTTGCATGTGTTGACTAACATGCCGGTAATTCAAAAGTCAATTAGTCAACAATCAATGGGGTTAAGGTGACTAATGACCTTTTAGACTTCTCTTGTGAAGTGTCTAGGAAATGACCTTGTGCACCACTAACGAGTTGATCTTCAAGGTTTATGCCATAAAGACCTTGTATCTAAGTCACTCATTGTGGACCCGACACTGAGCAACATGGTTGATCCTATTTTTCATCTATGTGCAACTAGCTTACAATGTCAGTAGTCCTTTCTTAGGACTATAAATAAAAAAAGATACCTGTATCGAAGATCTCAATTCAAAGGTTTGAAGACAGAGACCCCTAGTTGTTGGTTATACCTTAATTTTGCCATGCATGAAAAAATTAAATGCCTAAGCTCATGACACGTCAATGATGGCTATCTACACAAAGATAACCTCTTTCATTGTCTAGGAACACCTTTGTTGGACTTTGTTAGGTAAGGCATGCCAATGAAGCAAAACGATCCATAGAAGATTCGATGCTGACAGGATGTAGTCTTGGCTTTAGCATTTGAGAAGACATCGCCACATCCAACAAAATTTCATGGCAAGGAAGATGATGGAAGAGACCACATAAATATAAGGCTCATGACTTGAGGGAGAGCACCTACCATCGTAGCTAAGAAGCAAATCTCCTCACGACATTAGGTATAAATGTGATAACTCCACCACTTAATAAGGAGGAGGAAAAGGATTTAAGAGAACAAGAGGGAGAGATGAAGCCAGCTCAAGATGGCAGGAAGCTGACTCGCCTTGTGGGAATCCTGTAACATCCTTCTTAGTTTTCCCTAGTTGAGTAGTTTCCACATAAAAATCATATGTTTGTGTGTGCATTTTTTCTTCTTTTCTGTTATATAATCTTTCTTATTTCATTCTCCTTACCCCTTAATGATTGGCCAAAAGTCCTCATGTCTACCAGTCTAGCCATCCAACCTTATTGATAGATTTTGACATCTACAATCACTCTAAAAATGATATTTTTTTAGGTGGCATCTAGATTATATTCTAATAGTATTGAGGAGATATGAGGTGTGATTGATTTTTTAAGTGGGAGGGTTTAACAAAGAGCTGCTAATAATGTTTTTGAGATGATAAAAATACATTAATAGTATTATCATTTTAATATTTTGACGTTTAACCAAACATATGAAATGTATGGATAATATATACATTTATATGGCACTGATATCTATAACATATAGATTGTATCGAACCAAATATCCCATAAAAACATTCTTTAAATATTTAGTTTATAAATCTAATTAAATAATATTGCCTATAAAGAATGCATTAGTTCAAGAAACAAGAGATAAATTAAATTTGATCAAAATATTCTCAAATTGTTTTATTGAAAGTTAGCAAACGTACTACCCTTTTATTTTTTTGGCATTATGGGCTTGTTTGGTTGGAGGATGAATTTGGGTAAGGAAAGAGAAAATAATTTATTTTATAGAGTTGATGGGAAAGAAATTTATTTTAATATTGGGAGGTGTGTAGGATGTGAAATAAAGTTGATTTTAAGGTTGGAATTTGTGTTGGATGTGAAATAAAGTTGATTTTTAAGGTTGGAATTTGTGTTGGATGTGAAATAAAGTTATTAAAATTTATAATAAATTTAAAATATTATTAAAATATTTTTTTGCCCATTTTTGGGCTCATGCCAAACAAGGCATATTTAGAACTTTATGAAGATAATTATATTTTTTAATGTGTTGTATTTTACAATTTTGTTTGTTTTCAGTAAATCTCTAAATTTGAATATTATTAATTCAGTGGTCGTGGCAAACAGTGGTGATGGGGTTCTGCTTCCTTGGTTTGCTACTATTTGCAAGATATGTGGTAATTTCTTAGTCCTCGACTAATTTAGTAAATTATAAATCATAAAATTTGGTTATGATGCTTATTATTAAAATATAAAAATTAAATATTAAACCACTTACAACACATGTGTAACATAAATTTAAAAAAATGAGGAAATAATGATGAGTACAAAGAGATTTTTATTGGCCATTATGGGATAGACAAATTTTGTATGTGTTTCCTTAAGTGTGATTTTTTAAGTCCATACATGTAATCTCATTCATAGGTACACATCTTGGGGAGCTCATTTTAAAAGTTGACAGTAGGGTGACAAGTTGTTTTGTGGAGATAAAATTATATGGTAATCTGATTTCATCTTCATTGAGACTTTCGTGATGATATTTTTACAGAGATAAAGATAGAATCATATAAGAATATGAATTACTAGAATTTAAGGGAATAATAAAAGACTCAAGGGAAATATATAATTTAATCATATAGCAGGACAAAATCATCTATTGTGGATAAATACATTTATTGTGCATAAATAAATGAATCAACATTTTGGATAAATACACTTGTATTTATGCATATATGAAACATTTAATTGTATAGTAGTATAAAATCAATGTGGAAAAGTACAAACATATTTGTAGTTACATTTGCATGGATAAACAAATATATGTGGATAAATATGTATGTGTTTATATATGTGTGTGTAAATACACAATAAAATTGATATATCTACGAGAAAAGATTCATGATATTTAAAATTGTAAAATATTATTATATTTAAATATGAGTTCTATATAGTAATACGGAATTTTAGGATGAGGATACTTTGAAGACTAATATGGTTAGTCATAGTGGAATACAAATTGCTAGCGACATGGAATCCCACGGATCATATGCAAATAGGAATATAAAATACTAGCACAATGGTATTTTATAGACATATAAGTTCAGACTGTATAGAAATATGAAATGTCAGGGAAGCGATGTTTGTGAACGTATACGATTTGATCGTATAAGAATACAAAATGCCATTGTTGAGGTATGTATACACTACCAACATGTAGGAATGTGAAATACTAGCATAATGACAATTTGTTGACTAATATGATCAGATTATGTAGGAATACAACTTAGTACCAAATACATTAGGACATATCCTGATGTAGGAGAGTACAAAAATCTATGGGAATGGGCATTTCCCTCTCTCAAACAAATAAAGATAATGTGGCTATATGAGCTATATAATTGCAAGCTAGAACTTTTTTTAACAACAGGCAGACATTTTATATTAACAAGTTTTAACATTAGATTACACAAGTGAAAGAAGAAAACAATAATAGGTATCTTGATTAGAATTGCTTTTAAGTGAGTTGGGAAGCCTTAAACGATTAAATTTACAGATCAATATTAGATATTCACAAATTGTCAATTAAATATACGCATATAACACAAATGTACTGCCATCATAGAAACAGTTGGTGTCTGCAACAGAAATATGTTAAAACCAAAGCAAAGTGAACTGACTTCACTTTCCAAAATGTTTAAATACAAAAACTGAAGAGAAATCAACTGCAGAGACACATAAACTAAGTCCAAACATCACTTGTAAAGCAAATTACACATTTCTAAATGAAAGTAAAAATAACATAGAAAACACGACACCTGAGCCGATCACTGGTTGCCTAGCCCTGGAAGTGGAGGATAGTGAAATCAAGGATCATATGGTGGCTTATATAGTGGTCCTGTAGGTGGTCTCTGATACATGGAGTAGTCCATCATCACCTGCTGATTTGCTGCTAGTCCTCTCATATTGGCTTGATAGTCATCCCTAAATGAGTGAAACTCAGTGCATGAATCCTGCATATCAATAGCCACTTCCTCAATCCTATTGGAGAGTTGTATGATCTCATCCTTTGTATCATAAGCAGCTGCATCACCCTCTGACTCATCTGAAGAGTCTTGTAGCTGCTCAGCATTCAACCTTCGTCCATGCTTACACACAAAGAGTGTAGCTGTCACATCTAGTCCAGCTTTCTTGATGTTCCCTCTAGCTCACCTTATCGCTGATTTTGGGTTTTTTGATATTTCTAGTTGAAACATCAAAACCTTTGACTTTTAGGTAGGCTGTGATAATGTGGCAATACGACATGTGTATGACATTGGATCGAAGGAGATAAAGATGGTAATTGATCATGGACAATATTTGAAAGCTAAGATTGACTGGCTGATATTTGGCCATGGTGTACATCATGTATAGGTGTCTGGTTCAGATAAAGGTTTTGAACCTCGAGGTCATGGGCATGACACAGTCAAAAACAAGAAGACATAACGGAATGTGCTCCGAAGTAGATAACAGAATGTGCTCCGAAGTGAAGCTGGGTAGAAGGAGTATGACGATGAGCAGGAAGATGACCATAGAAATATTCTATTATATCATCATAGTCATTGTCGTCCTCGTCAGTTGGAGCATAATCTGGAAAATAATAGGTGGAGGCTATGGATTTTTTGATTGAAGGAAGGTGTTTAGGCTGGCAGGTGAGATGTCAACATACCCTCCCTGAAGATAGGAGCCATAATGAAAGGGTTCATTCACAGTGGGTTTGTGCTCTATGTTGCAAAAAAACATAGTGCACATATCAAGGTTGATATTGACGTGTTGATATCAGATTTGAAAGCGGCAAATTTGATCCATTGGTAATGATCTATGAGCGGGCATAGGCTACATTTTTCTCTAAAGAAGTTAAGGTCATAGTGTCAAACATCCATGATCTTGTACTGTCTCACAGCAAAACTGGCAGCTTGATGCTCATTTGGAAAACGATAACAGTTAAAGGTGTTGGGATGTGGGGGTACAGATCTAGTAGGGGGTACATTGGAGGACGATCTTGAACCTCGACCAATCACAAGTGGTCACTGAGATTCGGATTCAACTCTAAGGCATTTACCCTTTGTCTGTAGTGCCTTCTTTTGGTTGAAGACAACCGAGGGTTGCTCACTAACACCAATTAGGGCATTGGAAACAAAGCGAGAATTCCTATAGCCCCTAGAATAAATTTGAGTGGGGTGGAGAGCGATATATTTATCCTGTATGTATTGGGATTTTAGGCTGTGGGATAATGAATTTGAGATACATGCCGGGACGTACAGTCCAACAAATGGCATCGGTGGCACGAAAGTTGTTTTCTCATGAAACAAGTGGCCATGAGGATATTCAGAGATAACAGTTTCCTTTACAAACAGAATTGACCTCGATAAGGTCCTCGGAGTCATCGCATTGTCATTCTCCGCCATGGTGATGCCGCATTGTCCATGTCAACGACAGAGATGGTGAGGAGGGAGATCAACAACAAAAACAATGGGTTAAGGTGTGCGAACTCCATCTTCTTTGCCGAGAGTGTCGAGAGCGCTTTTTTGTGAGAAATCGATGGCGAGCTAGAGTTCTGAAGAGCAAGATTGAGATAGAGAGCAAGAAAGGAGAGAGGGGGTGGGTTGGGTTAGCATTTAAAGGAGAAGAGAGAGAAGAACGGATGGTTAAATGGATCTGACTTGTTCAGTGATCGATCAAATTGCCTTTGATCGATCAAAGACAGAGCAGTACTAACTCTGATTGATCATGCGCTATTCAGGGAGAGAAAGGGAGCAGTTCTTGATTGACCAATTGATTGAGGCTGGCCATTAGACTAGTTCTGATTGATTGATCAAGGTTGGGATTGAGGCTTGATCGATCAACTTAAGGTGCAGATATTCTAACAATTTTTTAGTTGAATTTCGAAATTTCAATATAAATTCAAATAAATTCAAAAAAATTTGAAATTTTTGCAAACACGTGCAACACCATCTTCTAGATGTGCAAAAATAAATTTGGCTCAAAGTAGTTTAAAATTGCAATTTTGATTTTCTGGGTGGGTTTGGTCAAAAAAATACTCAAATCTATCTAATTCACTCAAACTCCCAAAATCTAAAATATTTCAAAACTATGAATTAGCATAGTTTGGGCAGGTTAAAATCATCAAAGTAAACTTGTTTACATAAAAAATTGAGTGCAAAAATAGTAATAATTAACAATCACATTTTGAGTGAATTAACCTTAAAAAAATACTATATACATGTTCACATATAACATTAAGTCACTTACATAAAAAATAATAAAGATATTCTTGCTAGTAGGTGACCTATTTCTAAGTTTATTTAGTGACCTACAATGCCTAGTTCTTTTTTTAGAGTCGTAAAATCATTTTCTGGAAGATGTTCGATAAAAATGTTAGCTAAATTTGCTTTTGACTCAACATGTTCAATTATAATATTACCTCTGACTACATGATTTTTTCATTTCAATATATTTAGTTCTGGAGTGGTGTACCAAATTTTTTATGAGATTGATGATGCTGACATTGTCACATAGAACTAACACATTTTTAATGGTCAAACTATCATCTTCTAGTTTATGAATCATCCATAGAAGTTGAGCTACACAACTTCCAGCTTCTACATATTTAGCTTCAATGGATGACAAAGCCGCACAATTCTACTTTCTACTTTGCCAACTAATAAGAGAGGAACCAAAGAATTGACAACCTTTGCTAGTGCTTTTCCTATCTTACTTGCATCCTCTATAATCTGAATCAGTGTAACCAATGAAATCAAAAGAATTTATTCTAGTATATCATAAGCTGATGTTGAGTGTACCCTTAAGATATCTTGACATCCGCTTAAGATTTGTTTGATGTGATTCTTTAGGATTTAATTGAAATCTTGCACATAGACATATAGAGAACATAATATTGGGTCTACTTAAACTACTAGTAATTCTTCTATAAAGCTTTTAGTTGAGTTGCTTGCCACCTTCATCCACATCAAACTTAGAAGTGGTTCCCTTGTATGTACCTATCTCTTTGGAGTTTTTCATTTTGAATTTCTTTATTAACTCTTTTGCATATTTCTCTTGAGATATGTAGATGCCCTTTTTGATTTGCTTGATTTAGAGTCCCAAGAAGAAAGTGAGCTCACCTATTAGACCCATTTCAAACTCACTCTCCATGGGTGTGATAAACTCATTCAAATAAGTTTTGTGTAAATCAAAGGGAAGATTAAACATAAAACTTTTAACTCATACAGCGGAAGCAATATAATTAACATAACAATTGATACAATAACCATCATGTTTAACACATATTTATTGATTCACAAACCATAATTTATATTTAATTTATACAGTAAGAGAAAGATCAAACTGGAAACAAAACTCCTTTGATTCAGTCCTCGTAAACCTCCCGTGTGCCTCATTCTTCACCAGTACCTGCCAATAAAGGCATCAGTCCACCAACCCTAGGACTGAGTAGGCAATAAGCACTAACTTGCTAAATAAAAATTATTACATGCAAACATACATCATACTTTTTTATCAACATGAATAACAAATAATCAAGATAATTTGACAGTCATAATATAAATGCTGATGTCACATTAACATGCAAAATCAAATTACGCTGATAACCTTTTTATTCTTTATACTTTTATCTTTTGGGCCCCGGTTTCTTGGTCTACGTCACAACTGCCTCTTTTTCATCATCACATATACATAGGATCCTTGGCAACTCCAAAAGCATCTAGAGGAGTGCCACATAACATATAACCATCACATCTTGGCAACCATCCCCAACAAATGGGTAGGTTACCACATCTGGCATTGGCATTGGCATGGGCACAATTGCAATTTGGTCCCTCTATTTTTCTTTTCTCATAAATAGGTCCAAAAAATATTTCTTTTGAGTCCAAAATAATTTTAATTTTTAAAACTCCAAATCTGGTTGTCACAAAAATAATTACTCAATATCGTCATCCACAGGAGATGGTCTAGGATACACAAAATTGGATTCACTAAATACTACATTGGATGTTTTCTCATCTACCGTCCGCTTATTGTAAATATGATAAGCTTTGCTAGTGAGGGAATATCCAACGAAAATTTCTTCATCAGCTTTAGGTGAAAATTTTTCCCAAATGATCCTTGGTATTTAGGGTGTAAATCTTACATCTAAATACTCTAAAATAATGGATTTTAGGTTTTTTCCTATTCCAAAGCTCATAAGAGATTTTCAATAAAATCAGCCTACGATATATGCGATTTTGGACATAGCAAGCCATGGTAATGTCCTCGGCCCAAAACTATTTAGGCAACGAGTATTAATTAATCATAGCTTGTGCTGCCTCTTGAAGAACACGATTTTTTCTTTCCATAATACTATTTTGTTGAGGTGTTCTTGCATTGGAGAACTCATGCAAATATCCATTAGCTTTACAAAAATTTTGAAAATTAATATTATCAAATTCTCCACTGTGATCACTACGCATTCGATTTTTTGACACTTTTTCATTTTAACTCTTTTGCAAAAATTAATAAACACTTCAATAGTTATCTTTATGTCTAAGAAATAGTGTCCAATTAAATCAACTGAAATTATCTACAATAACTAGCACATATTTACTACCGTCAATGTACACTACCCCATGAGAGTCTAAAAGGTTTAAGTGAAGTAATTCAAGGGTTATGAGTTCACCAGTTTTTTGTGCTTATGAGAGCATCTTATTTGCTTACCTCTTGTCAAGCATCGCATAGCTTAGTTTTCTCATACTTCACCTAAGGAAGGCCGTGCACATGGTCATATTTCGATAACTTGGAAAAAAACTTAATGTTGGAGTGAGACATTTTCCTATGCCAAAGCTAAGCCTCTTTTTTCCTTGCATCAAGCACTTGATGTTATTATTAGTAACAATAGGTAAGTCAATTGTGTACATTTTTTCATCTCTATTACCTACCAAAATAGTGGTATTGAATTCAATGTGGTTAATAAGGCATATAGTTGAATTAAATTCAACTATATAACCCTCATCATTCAATTGACTTACACTAAGAAGATTATGTTTTAAACTTTGACTAAAAGAACTTTTAATAAAAATAAATTAGGTTTTACATGAATAGGTCCACGCCTTGTAATTGAACTATGACTATTATCACCAAAATAAACCTTACCTCAATTTTTATATTTAAAAGAGGAGAATTTTGATGAATCATCGGTCATATAATGTGAGCAATCACTATCCAAAAACTATTGATTGCTGGCGATCTTGCTTCTCAGGCACACCTATTTACAAGGAAATAGAAGCTTTTGATACCCAAAATGACTTGGGCCTAAGTGAGCTAGGAATTAAAGATTTAGGCACCCATGCTTTGAAATTTTCTTTTGGTCCCTTGCCTTAGAAATTTTTAAAGACGTGTCGAATGAATTGGATCCAGTTCTCATAATTAAAGAGGCATAATCTCTTCTCTTTATGAGTTGAATCGAATCCAATACCAGCCTTGTTGTAAATTACTCTTTAGTTTCTAAACATCATGTCTAAATATTTGGAACCCTAAGTGAATATTTCAAGGTTTTTTCTAAGGCTCTCTACTTTAATTTTAAGCTCACGATTTTCCTTTTTTAGTTTTTCAAATAAAGTAGGATCACATGCTATTTCAACTAACGGTGATTGAGGGGGAATTAAAGAGATAACATTAAGCAAGTTATCCCTCTCAAACTTAAGGGGTTTTAACTCCTTATGGAGTCCTTTGGCCTTAGATTTAGATTCTTTCAATTCGTCCATTAATTTTATAATTAATTCTTGTAATTCATCAATAGAAACATTATTACATACCTCGATCTCCTTGTCTTAATTGCTTGTTTCATTTGTTGTGGCCATCAAAGCAAAATGGGCCACTTGCTTCTTTGGCCCCTCTTCATCGGATGAAGAGGATGAATCGGAGTCATCCCACGTTGCGGCTAGCACCTTCTTCTTTTTCTTTCTCTTGTCCTCCTTGCTTTCATGTTCTTATTGTGCAAAGGGACATTTATTTCTAAAATGTCCAGGCCTCTTGTAACCAAAACAAATGGCATTTTGTCTAAAATTAATTTTATTCCCTCGTGATCCTTAGGGTTTTTCTTATAGCTACCTTTCCTAAATGCTCTTGCCATCTTTTTCACATCATCTTTGTTAAATCTTTTTCCCTTTCTCATTATTCTTCTAACCATGTATGCCACCATGCTTGCATCACTATCACTCCCTTCACTACTCTCATCTCTAGTGGAGGTTTGGGGTTTTACATGGGTTTTGTTAGAGTATTTGGTGAAGGTGGTGGTGTGTATTTCTTTGAGCTCTTTTCTTCTACAACTAGAGCTATTCCCTTCTTTGTCTTCTTTTCATTTCCATGCTTAGATTCATGAAGCTCCATATGACTAAATAGCTCATCTATTTTGTAGGTGTTTAAATTTTGTGACACCTATGATATCTACCTTGCCTACCCATAATTGAGTCCCAAGGAATTCTTCTAAGACCTTGCTTACAACTTTCATATATTCTAGGGTTTCTCCTAAGTCCATGGTATATTTTTTTAAACCTAGTATGCATTTGAGCTACTATTTCTCCTACTTTCATCTTGAAATTGTCAAATTGGTTTTTGTATTGGGCTTTCTTTGCCCTCTTCACCTCAGATGTGCATTCTTGTAGTTCTACAAGCTTTTCCCATATTTCTTTAGCAGATATTTGGGGACCTAGTTTGTTACTTCCTTTTTGGTTAAGACACATTGAAGGGTGGTACTTTCCTTAGCATTGGCCATGAATCTCTTCTTATTTAATTCGGTCCACTCATCCTTATCTAAATTTTTTTCATCTCTATCCTTAGGTGTGATGTAATCTTTTTTAAAGCTAATCATCATGTCAAAATCAATTTGAATAAAAGCTTGTATTCTCATCTGCCAATACACAAATTCGGATCCATCAAAAAGAGGTCTATGGATAGATTGTTCTTCTTGGTTTCTAGTTGTCATACTACTTCTAGATTGCTAAACCTCAAATAGAAGACCTAAGCTTTGATACCAAATATATGATCGGTATGGGTTTAAAGGGGGGGTGAATAGACCTAATAAAAATTTTGGTGAATTTAAATTTACTAAATGTAAATGTTAGTGTAAGAAAAAATAATAAAGCAATAACAATAATAAGCGAAAGGAAATAAAAATGTAACAAAAAGAAGAACATAAGAAATTTAATGTGTTTCGGCTTACTTTCGGGCCTAGTCCACGACAACCAACTAAAAATTAATCTCTCACTAATTAAAGCTCCTTTACTTTAGGCAGAGTAGCCTGTACAAGAATTATATAAATTTAGCTACTAGGGTTTTGTAGACTAGGAAGTGCATACTAAATCTTAATCTATCAAACTATTACAAAAATTCTTTTCCTCTTTACAATAATTACAAATAAGCACAAGAAAAAGAGGAATTTAATCAAAAATAATCAAAAAGACAAGAAGAAAATAACTCGCTCTTTCCTTCAAATGTTGAGCTTAAATGTGAGAGGAAGGAAGAGAGAGAGCTTGAGCACCAATGCTTTGAATCTTTGCTTGATCACCTCAACCAAAAATCAATCTATCACTAATTAAAGCTCCTTTGCTTTAGGCGGAGAAAGCCCGTACAAAAAATATATAAGATTAGCTGCTTGGGCTTTGTATACTAGGAAGTGCACACCAAACCCTAACCTATCAAACCATTACAAAAATTCTTCTCCTCTTTACAATAATTACAAATAAGCACAAGAAAAAGAGGAATTTGATGAAAAATAAGCAAAAAGACAAGACAAAAAATAACTCTCTTTCTTGAGAGTTGGTAGGCACCACGTGCCCCCATAATTTTTTTTTATAACACAACCTGACAAGATAGTCAATCCCGAATTTACGAGACCGCTCCAAATTAGTCCTACGGCCTAGAACTAGTAGGAACTAGTCCAGTATAATCGATCCTGGTTTAGACCGGTTGTAAGTAGAACCTATCTGATAAGCAACCAAGCAAAATACCGAAACAAAAAAGATTGTCACCCAAAATTCATAGAGAAACTCCATTCACTAATCTCTATATGATTTCATAGTATTGAACAATACTTCATGGTTGAAAGGCCTAGGTGTCCACAACTTACTGATCACACAATGGAAGAAGCTAGCGTTAGCTTGTTTACTTCCACTACATCACCTTTTACATTTGTGAAATACAAGTTCTGGCATAATCCGGCGCGGTCCTCCGCCATTAGAATTCAAGAGGCGAGGGGCAGGGTGAAGGAGAGATCGAAACCTTTGAAATGATCAGCGGGCACTGCTCACCATTTCTCTTTGGAAAACCCTAAGTCCCATTCGAGGGATGTAAGCCCGTATGACCTGATCCTAAATATGATTTTACAGCAAACTCCACTTTCACCTAATTATAGTGTGACAAGAAAAAGTGATAGCAAAATGAAGTGCTAGATCCCATTGATAAGCTCTAACTTTCCTATCAATTACAGTAAAAAATATCACAAATTCAAACAACTGAAGTTATCACTTATCATTTGTATACTAATCAAGTCAAGATTGGGTTATTTGATCTAACCCAAATTGACCCAAAATATCTATTGGTTTCTTCAGCCCCACCCCGACTTGAGCGCTAAGTAGATTGACTTGAACCACAAAGTTTTGAGTGGATTTGTAAACAAAATTTCATTCCCAATGACATTGTTGAAATGAAAAGCAGATCTAAATGAAATACTTCCTATACTCAGTAACCTATAAGCAATTTACCAAAAAGAATAGGCCAAATTACTAATAGGTCCTTACAGTTTAGCCCATAATTACAATTTGATTCACTTTTTTTAGAATCTTTCACGTAGGCTCCTAATATTATTTAAAACTTCACTTAGGTCCTTAGAATTTAAAATAGGACCTAAAAGTAATGAAAAATAGGGACATAATAGGTTCCTATATTTTAATTAGGAACCTAAGTGAAAGATTTTAGAAAATGTTGAAAAAGTGTGATTATAGGTAAATGATAGGGACCTGTCAATAATTTGCCCTAAAGAATAATATTTAGAATATACTGCATTTAGATTGTCCAGAACAAGCACAAAAATTAACATGAACCTTATGTAAGGTTCTTATGGATGAATGAAATTATGCATCACCTACAATGCTAAACTGCAATATTTGTTGCAGAGCATGAGAAGGCCAAACCTCTTCTGGGTATCGGCAGGAGCACCATTGGCATCAGTCATTCTTTCAACTATTCTTGTTTTCCTGTTCAAAGCTCAAAAACATGGAATCAGCATTGTATGTTTTGTAATAAATCCTCCTCTTTCACTTTATTTGGTAAATACTGAAGTTTACTTCATGTTACATCTGCATGACTGTAAAGATTGGAGAACTCAAGCGTGGACTCAACAGCCCTTCTTGGGACAAATTACTCTTCCACAGCTCCTATTTGGGCACAACTGTGAGAACAGGGCTAGTTACTGGCATACTATCTTTGGCTGTAAGTCTATCTTCCTACAGAAATATGCCATTATTTGACAACAGAAGATATAGATATAATTCTCATTAAGTTACATGTTTAATTTCCTCTTATGAGGACATTAATCTATGGTATGATTCAGTTGGAGCTAATAAACTATTATTATCTCATAAAAAAACTATGATTATCAAGCTAGATTCTAACAGATAGAGAGCAGTGATTGATGATTACGATATATTGTTCCTTATGTCTACAAATGAGCACTTTGGTTTGTTAAACATCTTTTTATATGGCTTACTAGGAAGGAGTGGCTGTAGGGAGGACGTTTGCTGCAATGAAGGGATATAAAGTTGATGGAAATAAGGAAATGATGGCCATTGGAATTATGAACATAGTGGGCTCTTGTACTTCTTGTTATGTCACTACAGGTATAGCCAGGAAAAAGAAAGTTTACTACTTACTGTTCATTTTAAAGGTAAATTATTGCATTTCGGCAACATAATAGGTGGGGGTTCGGCAGCCTATAGCCGCACGACGCTTATAGAAGCAAGACCAACAATCATGCGGAAAGAGGGAGGGAGGGCATGTTATCTTGTTTTTCTACACATTTACTTTTTTTAGCTGCATAGGGCCATTTTTTAGCTACACAAGGACAATTTTCAGTAACAAGAACCCTTTTTAAGCTATGTAAATTCGTTTTTCATCCAAGTAGAGCATTCTTTTCAGCTATGAAGAGAAAGTTTTTGCTATGTAGCTATATTTTATCGTCAGTTGATGTGCAGCTTATATCAGAAATTCCCTAATAGTAGCGACAATGGTTTTATGTGGCTGAAAAATGCTCCTATGTAGTTGAAACATATCTTACATAGCTAAAGAATCTGTTAAGTAGCTGAAAAGTATTTTTATGTAGCTGAAAAATGCTCCTAAGCTATTGAAAAAGATGACTATATTGAGAAATGAAGAGTTAACAGTTTTTTCACTTTCTGCTTGCTTGTGAGTTCGACTTTTACATGTGTCACTCGGTTTGCAACACCCTGAAACGTTAATTAGTGTAAAACATGTTATAATGTGTTAGTAGTCATGTTTAAATTAATTAAAGAAAACTTATTTGAAATTCATAAAATGATTTAATTATAATTAATTCGAAGTTATGTAGATTTTATTTGGTGGTTTATTATAATGATAAATTGGTAATTATGTTAATAGATATTAATTAATAAGTTAATTTGAAATATAAAGCAATTTAAATACAATTAATTGTGTGTACAAAGATAGTACTTCTATGCAAATCTCACACAAACAAACATGGAGGGGGATTAGTCCCACATGGACAAGTTAGGTGGAATTCGTAGGCTTTATATGTGGAAACTGAAGGCTTTTAATATTAAGCTGGATAGGTGCTTTTTGGGATAAAATCATGTGGTCCAGTCAGCTAAAGCAAATAATAACTCTACAACTGGAGCCCAAGTTGTGACATGTTTATAGGCTGCTGAATATCCTGCCTGCTACGTTAGCTGAATGCAATATATTTATTCATTTTAAAGGTCTAACAAACAAAAATCTTATATGCAAATAACCACCCAGGGGCCTTCTCTCGTTCAGCAGTGAACCACAATGCTGGATGCAAAACAGCCATGTCTAACATTTTCATGTCAGTGACAATTATGGTGACACTTCTTTTCCTCATGCCCCTTTTCGTCCACACCCCAAATGTTGTGCTTGCAGCCATTATAATCTCAGCAGTTATCGGGCTCATTGATGTCAAGGCTGCATACCATATATGGAAGATGGATAAAATGGATTTCTTTGTTTGCATGTCTGCATTTCTTGGTGTCATCTTTGTCTCAGTTGAAGGAGGCCTTGCAATTGCTGTAAAATTGAAATTCCATACTTGAGTCATACAAAATTATTCGCCATAAGCTATAAAATTAACAAGGATCAACAAAATTTGCAGGTAGGAATATCAGCATTAAGGATTGTTCTCCAAATGACAAGACCAAAGATGGTTATTCTGGGGAACATACAAGGTACTGATATCTATCGGAATCTTCACCACTATAGAGGAGCTACCAGAGTCCCTGGATTCCTTATCTTAGCAGTAGAAGCTCCGATCAACTTTGCAAACACGACTTATCTCAATGAAAGGTGTGTATGATATTCTTCTCAAGTGTTGATAGCAGAGATCCATGCATAAGGTTTGCCACACGTGTAAAACATCTATGCATGCTGGAATGTTGTCATAAGAGATGATGTCCTGACTGAATACTGATAATTGTGATTGCAGCAGTACATAAAGCAAAAAAAAAAATTCTCTTGTTCATCAAGCAATCTTATTTTATTTCCGGACATTCATAATGAGCATCTTCATTGCTCCCTTTCCATATATTAGAAAATGGTCCGTTATCCATACTGTATCAACTGTATATTTTCAAACTAGATGTGCATGCAATTTTGGAGCAGGTTTGTACTTTCCTTCAATCATTATACTTTTTTATGAACTTTAACTTGGTGATGGATTGAGTCATTCTAGCCATCTCAAGCATGTTATGTTGGAGGTTTTCTCCTAAACAAGATCTTGTAATCTCATCTAAATTACAGAAACAATAAGAGAACCTAATGAAAGGCAAGAGATTTAAACTAAAAATCATAGCAACAGAGCAAACAAAGAAATTAAAGAGAGATCGAAATCTTCTGCGTCTGAAATCTTTTCTTTCATAGGGAGAAAACCATATTCCCTAAATGTCTCCTTGCTGATGGCATATAAGGAATGAACCATAGGGAATGAGATTCGATTAGGGTTTAGATTGGGACCCCAACCTATTTATACTAAATTGTATTGGGTTTGACTAAACCAAGCTTATCATAAATAATAAACTCATATACACTGTTTCTACACATTGTAAAACCCATATCTGTTAACACAAATAGGGATTTGTTTAAGCCCAAATAATTCAAATTGATTACAAATTCAAAAAGCTTTACCAACATATTAACCAAATAACTATATAGATAGTATAAAATATATGTTTGTTAATATGCAGGTCCACAAACTAAGATTATTATTTCTAACATCTCATTTTTTTCTCTTCAATTCCTAAAGAAATTTAGCACTTCCAATCATGCTATATCTTTTATGGATCTAAACAGTTGCTGACTTGCTGGTGTTTCTTTCTTGATAGAATAACAAGGTGGATAGAAGAAGAAAGGGAGAAGCAAATTGGCCTCCAGTTCCTGATCTTAGACTTGTCCAGTATGTATTTCCTTTTCCCTCCATATTTTAACCATTCTCTCCAGGTTTTTTACATACCAAATGGTTAATTATCATCTCTCTTGCGCCACCTACCTCTCTATGTTATATTCCTAAGACATGTAGAGATGGTGCTCCTTCTAACATTTGTGCATAGATTTGTGAGGAATGCTATGGGGAGGTTAACTCTGTAAATATGAGAATCATGAGATTTTAACAACTTCAATAGTGTGTTTATTAGCCAAGTCATAGTTAGATCATACATAATTTTTTATATAATTTTTTTTTCTATATTTCACATCATACGCATATTTCAAAATAAAAAATAATTTTTCACATACTACACACATACCAAAATAATAATTAACTTGTAGCACATTCCTCACATTCCAATGTAATAATAAACTTTATTTTAGTCATACACTACTCCCAATAAAAAAATATCTCCATTCAAGTTTAATTTGCGAACAAGCACTCAATAATACACTTTTCATTTAATTTCAGCGGTCAGTACTATTGATATAAGTGGGATATCATTTGTTATGGAATTGAAGAAATCCACAGATAAACAGGGTCTAGCGGTACGCAAAGTTTCTCAAATGTTACATTATTAGCAATTTATTTTGATAACACTGTATCTTTCTTTTTTCCATTGCAGCTTGTGTTTGTAAATCCAGTGGGAGAAGTTATGGAAAAATTACAACGAGCGAATGAACTTCATGATCTTTTCGGAGTCGAGAGTTTTTATTTGACTGTAGGAGAGGCAGTAATTTCACTTTCTTCTATGTCAAAGGAATCAAGACAGTTTTTGGGATGAAAGATTTTATATTTCTAACCAGCCATTGAAAATAATCACAATTCTCTGTATGTGCAGTTTGTTTACTTACAGACTTTCTGTTCCTTTGTTAACTAATGAATTAATTTGCAGTATTGCACTATGCTGTACTTTTCTTACAAACAAAAGGGATCAACTTAATTGGAACTAAGCATTCATATAGTTCAATATTCAAATAGAGAACCAAATCATTTTTTTAGATAGAATTGTTGCACATTAAATATTGAACATAAGTTATAATGTTACTATACAATTGATAATTTTTACTCATTTGTTCTCCCAAGGTGTATCCCCTTAACAAGTGGTATAAGAGCTTCGGCTAGGCCTTAGGAAGATCAAGTGACATATAGATTGTGCTCTCATAGGTCTTACCTCCTCTACTGTGGTTGAGAAAACGACAAGAGTAATTGACTCCGCACTATGTATCCAAGTTGTTACGTTGGCTCTTGAGATACATACATTTGAATAGCCGGTTGGATGGGATAAAAATCCAATGTGGATAAGTTCTCATGTGAAGGACAGATATATTAAGACACATATGGAGAATTGTCCCATATTGAATCAACACAAAGCATGACTTTAATACATAATTAATAGTCTTTACTCATTAGCATAAATTTGTGAGTTAGTAGACGTCTGTTCAATGTATAATGGGCTCAACTTGGGCTACTCCAAGGTATATCTCCTTAACACATTATCACATTGATAATGACAATAAATAGGAGAATAAATAAAGCCTTATAGTTTAAATGGGTGAGGGAGTTCTTTGTAGGCTATCTGCAACTTTGCCGATAAGAAAACCACAAACTTGTTTGGCTCGAAGTGAGCTTATATTTTAGCTTAAAATTTTGATTGTTTTGAGCTGCAAGTAAAAAGTTTTTTGATTGCAATGATGTTAGAAGTTGTTCAATCTAAAACATATTTGTTGGCGTTGAGTTTAAATCTAACTTTTCAACATATTTTTTTTTCTCCAATTATTAGGTCATATTATAGTGTGGATGAGGATTAAGGAAACCAGCCAATGGGAGTAACCATGTTAGCAGTGGGCTTCACCTTATGCTGATGAGGTATTCCCCTATTAGCCGACCGTTTGGTCGGCCGAATCCCTCGGGGATTAAAGTTTAGAACATTATTAAAATTAATCATTGTCTATAAAGAAAAATTAATCATTGCACATAAACACATCTCAAAGTTGAGTTCGGCCTGTGTTTCCAAATGTTTATACAACAAACAATAAGACTGAAATTTTCATTTTGAGAATTCTGGATGCAAGCTTTGACTAAACAAACATGAAGATTACACCAGTTATTTTGTAGAATTTTTTATTTCTAAATGAGAATAGATTTACCCAGAACTGGCTCCAAGGAGAGAGTACAACTTAAAAAAGAAAATAATTTAAAGGATATAATGTGTGAGTTTTTGTTTTAGATAAATGAAATATCACAACATGCAATTTTGATAGTAAAAAATGTTTTTTCTTTTCTTTAATAAAAATGAATGAATTAGCAAATAATAAAAAATATATTAAATAATTCAGTATAGTTCTCAATTTAAATGGTTAATAATGTAATGCTCATGACTTAAGACGGTGAAGATTGATTATCTTATAATGTCTCAAGAGAAGAAAATTATTAAAGTAAAGTGTGACAAAGATAGGAACTTTTCAGCCTTAATTTATGCCTACAATTATCTATTTTGTCGCTAGCCTGTCAGTTTTGTCACTAAAATTATCAAAATTATCGTCCAAACTATTTGGGTTCAACTTTGTTTGAAGCTACTTCCTATTTTTTGCCTTTCCCAGTTTTCTTGCAGTTGTGAGAATTACAACCTATGCCTATTTGGTTTTTACCTATAGCTTGTTTTGTGTGTTCTTTCCATGTGTTTCGCCATCCAGTTTTGACCTAATTTATGCCACCATTGAAATTGGTTGCTCATTTGATTTCCTATGCAGAGAGATCTCAAGACTAGTTTGAGATGTTTGTTGCTGACGATAAGAGAATGTTTGCAAATTCTTGGACTTACAAATGCGGGACTAGGTAAAATTAAAATTGGCTTTTTACAACTTACAACAACAAACTTACAAGGACCATCTACACTATTTTTCTTTTTTTAGCTCTGTTTACGTTATCATCGCATGTTGTACATATCTAATGACTACATCATAAGTCATTTTTTGTAGTGCTTGCTCCTTCCATGTATGAAAACAAGGTCTCAATAAATCAATATGTAGGATTGGCTATGAGTTGATTTCAGTTAAATTTGAATCAACTAATTCAAGTCGATTGAAAATCAATATTGACAAAAAAATAGTAATCAGAAAGTTGAGATGGATGGGGGTTGAACCCATGACCTCCTTTTTGACGATTTTAATCTCAACCACTAGCAAATACATATATATAACATATTTTTAAGTCAATTCAAACATAATTTCAAACTCAAAATTCGACTTAAAATCATTTGAATTAATTTTAATTCAAGTCAAAATTTGAGTCAGTTTCGATTGACTTTCAAGTTTCAATTAAAATTACCAACCCTATCATATGGATGTTACCAAACCACTTTACTTCTTTCCGTAAATTAATCCTTTGCAGATGTCACATCAGTTCTCTCATTCATAAAATGATTTGATTCATTTGTCAAAATTTGATTATCAATCATCTTAGCCCTCCATTCCGATTACTTTGCGTCTTCAAGCACATTTTAAGTTGCAATCCTGATTTTGGTGTGGAGAAGAATAATGATTTCGTACCCTTGCAACAATGGATGCATTAATCATCTAATGTATATTCGCATACTTGCTTCATGATACTGATGATTATTGCTTCTATTAGGGTACATTTTTGTTAATTACTTATTTTGAATACAATTTTAAAGACAAGGGTATTGAATATGCTCAATAAACGTTTAAAGCGATATTGTAATTTATTTTTCAAATATGTATGTTTCATAGTTTTTTTTAATTTATTTTCTATCATACACATACACATATTTTACACATTTTTGAAGTCATATTAAAATTTGCTGTATTTTTTTTATTAAATATCATCTACGTCTCTGAGGTTCAAGGATAATATCATATAGGTTTAGGATTTTGAAAATCTTTCAATGAAGTTTTTAAAGTTTATATTAATATTTCAATCAGGTACTTTTTACTTAATTTATTTTTTTTTTATTTTTAAATAAATATATATTTAAATTAAATATATGAACATAAAAGGACTAAAATACTCTTTTTTCTCCCATCACCAGTTGGCGTCGCAACCGCGGTTGCCGCAATGTGGCAGTTGCACATGGGTCGGTGGCGCTGCGTCTTTGCGTGGCTTCGTGCATATGCAGCGCTGTCGCGGTAGTGGTCGCGGTACTAGTTAGAAGTGGGAGAGAGAGGAAGTATTTTATTTTATTTATAATTTTTATATAAAAGATGAAAAATTTAAATTAAGTAAAGAAGACCTAATTGAAATCGTAATGTGATCCTTAGGGATCTCATTGAAAGATTTCGAAATCATGAATTTACTTGATATTGCTCCTAAACCTCGAGGACCAAGATAATATTTATCCTTTTATGTATTATTTTTATTGAATGATGTGTAGTCATTATAGCTCATTCTGTCCCACTTTTTAATGAGAAATTATTGTGTGTATATAATATTTTATTCATAATGGTATGCTAGATTTGTTTGTTATGTGACACTTTTTTTTTTATATCTGTGAAATTCTTTTAATATCTTAATAGGTTTAGAGATCACATTTTTTATCTAAATCAGTTTAAACCATTTTGATCTGCCCTAATATGATATCTATGGAAATCAATTTGGTATTGTCAAGATGATTTTTGGTCCTGCATGGAAAAATCTTGATTGGACAGTGTGATAGTTTTTCATTTTTACCATTTTATCCAGCATTCTATATTGGAAAAAGCTATGTAGCTCAATATATTGTTCAATAAATTGATTAGTCGTTAGAATATTCAATTGATTATACCCACAGTTCATTGGTTAGTTCATTGAATTAGACCTTTAATCCTTAATTCAGAGTCTGCCCTCCTGATGTTATCACCATCTTAATTTTTTACCATCTTTAAAGCTAGACCTTCTCGGACGATGTTCTCAGAGTCTGCCCTCCTGATTCATCGGCGATGCCAAGTGGATGGCCAGAGAGGGAACCCTGAAGAACCTGGAGAGGCTGAAGGGGCAAAACTGGCTCCTTAAGGGTTTCTTCAGGCACGTGAAGAACGATACATCCCTGCATGCAAAGTCACTGGGGTATGCCATCTTCAAGGAGGTTGTCCCACTCCCTGGCGCAGTTCTGATGAAGAAGGCCAGGAGAGGACAGTTGTGACGTCCCGGTTTTCCGGACGCCAGAAAAGTATTATTTATTTGTACACAAACCTCAAATTCTTATATATCACAATTCAAAATTACTTTCAACTTCTCTTCCTTTATCTTGTGATCCTTCTAGTGCTATACCTGCCACCAAAAATGGCAGGAGTTGTTAATACAGACCCAGTAGGTAAAACAACATCCCAAATAATAATAATAATTAACTCAACACTGCATACAGATTGAATACGTCTCATGTATTAAGAAATAAATTAGAAATAAAATCAATCTCTACTACAATAAGTCCAATATGTAAGATACTCTTAAAAATATTATCCTTTAATATCAATATCATAATCATCTTTACTCATTATTATTATATCTCTGGGCCCCAGATTTCTCAACCAATCATCTCAAATGTCACAATCATTTCTCATCAGCCCAAAAGGGCCGGGCCTTAGACGCCGTCGCGCCAAATCAAGCTCGAGCTGGCATGTGTGATCGCTTGTGAGAAACCTGCCTTACTCATCATCGCCTTTTAATCATGAATGCAAATATCCTCTCATTACTCAATAATAATATTATATACCATATCATAAATTTTAACGGCATAATATCAAATGTAATATACAAATTAATTATCATAATTTATCATTAAACATACTGAATTTGACAAAATATAATAATATTCTGTTTAGTGATGTGGATCTATTATTTTCATACCCTTTCACCTAGAAGCCTGACAAAAGTTCCTACAGCTTGTTATTCTAGAAGCATTGACGGGAGCCGCACCTTGCATTAATAATTCCTTTCTCTTAGGACATCACCCGGCGTACACTCCTCGCCCTCATCGAAATAACATATATATAGGAAACTCTCCGCCCTCGTCGGTTCTTGGTATACAAAAATTTATTAGTACCACATCACCTCACAGACAAGCATATCTCATCCATTCACTCAAATAACAGCATACACAGCATACATGACATAATAACATAATTCCATATCGACATGTTTACTAAAATTTCTTTGTAATTTGAAATCTACTTAGTAGATCAAAACATCAACAAAAAGCAAACAGAGAATTGATTACAAAATTTCACCAAATTAATCCATTCTCCACAACATCATAATTTCCCCAAAATCTTGAAACATTAAATTATATTCACAACACAGTATTAAATCAACATCAATTTTAGGGAAAGAATTACCTACCGATTTACTGTTTTGGCTAGACCTGAAATCCCTCTTTTATTTCTCCTTACGCAATTAATAGAATACATGACATAATTGCACAATTCCTAAAGCCTCACAACATTAATTTATTTTCACAACACAATAATATATCAATATTGACTTTAGGGAAAGGATTACTAACCGATTAATCGTTAAACCAAGCTTGGAAATTCCCTAGCTTTCCATTTTTCCTTTCCTCTTCTTCTCCTTCTTCTTCTTCCCGCTGGCTGCAGCTGCAGCTGCTGCTGATTGCCGCTGCCGCTGCTGGGCTCGGCGGAACAGACAGAGGCGCGGGCGCGAGCGGCAGAGAAACCTGAGGGGGAGAGAGAGAAATTCCTTCTCTCTCCAGGCGCGGGCGACACAAGAAAGAAGCAAAGGAAGGCGGTTCGCCGCTGATTCTATCTGTTTGGAACAATTGCAATTTAGTACCCATGTTTCCAATCTCTTATAAATAGGTCTAAAATTATTTTTTACAGGTCCAAAATCCTTCATTTTCAGTCCAAATAAATTTTAATTTTTACACCTCAAATTAACGTATACTTCAATTTCTTTTAACTTCAAATAAAATTTCAGGATAAGGAGCAAGGGCTGGAGGTTCTGGAGCCAGTCTGTGGCGGAGCCCCCGTCGATGTGGTGTCTTCACTTGAGGACGCCGCAGATGATAGGAAGACTCTGGCCGAACTGATGGAGGATGCGAGGAAAGAGAAAAAACCCGCAACAGCGGCCAAGCCCAAGGTGATCCCTAAGAGTGACAAAGGGATCGTCATTGGGGAAGAAAAGGAAAGGAATAAGACCGAAGGAGGCCAAGAGGAGAAAAGGGAGGGAGGGGCTGGAAGCCCCTGCCTGGACCTGGTTCTTAGTGGGGTCCCCAAGAAGAAAAGGGGTTCCTCTGAGAGTGCAAGTCCAGAGCCCCCGTTGAAGAAGGGGAGAGGTGCAGAAGAAGAGGGCTTTGCTGCAGAGGGGGGACACGACTGGCAGCAAAGCACCGAGCCTCACTATAGCACCAATTTCACGGGGGTATTCGGAGATGAAGGTTCGAGGATTGCGGTAAGAACAAGAGGAAATGAGAGAAAGTTAACAGTCATCTCCCTACCGTCCGCAAACCAGGTCTGGCCATGGGAAATGGCCTGGTGTCCAAAGAGTTAGAGGAAAAGTTAAAGAGAACCTCCACACCAGAACTCTATGCAGGTTTTGCCAACAGGATGGCCACAGTAAGGATTATTTCTCAAATCCTCTTCCTTGATCGTCTGGTCTTGGAGTGTACTAATTCTGTTTCTATTGTAGATGCTTGCTCGCTTGCCACTGGCTTTGAACAGGGCCATGAGAACAGAGGAGCAGGTGCTTGAATAGAGTAGCCAGCTTCAGCAACGGTCCGAGGAGATAGAGGCACTGAAGCTTCAGCTTGCAGTGAAGTCTTCTGAGCACAACACCCTGCAAGAGGAGTTTGCTATGTACAAATCTGTCATGGGTGCATTGAAGGCTGGCAATAAGGTCTTGCGGGAGAAACTGGAGAAGTCCGCTGAAGACCAGGAGGTTGTTGCTGCGAGGAGGTCTGCTGCAGCGGTGGAGGCCTACAAAACAAGCTTATCCTGTAGGAAGGAGAGGTTAGAGGGAATTAGGCAGGCTTGGGAGGGTTTAGCTTTCACTTTGATCCGCAAGGGTAAGATTACTGCGAATGACCTTGCAGGCGTGGACCCCATCGAATGCCTGGCTAATGATCTCATTTATAGGGAGGAGGGGTTGGACTTGGATGATGACTTTATCCATCAGATGCTTGATCTTATGGATAAAGCTTCTAAAGACCATTCCACTCAAATGTAATGTAAAACTTCAGTTTTTGTAATTTGAACATATATGAATGAAAAGTTTTTCTTTCATACCTGTTCCTTGTATTTGTGAGATAAGCAGGTACCTTGAACAGATGCAGCCTTTTGAGACCCCTCCATAGTAATGGTGTTTTTTTTTTTTTAAAAAAAGGAGTTTATCTGATCAAATGTTGAGAGCTGGACCTATCTCTTGCAACATTCGAACTTGTAGAATGACTAGCCCGAGGATATTTGGAGCTTTTACCCTCGAACCGTACTCCCTTGTATTGACGGATCATGTAGTCGTAATGGGGACCCATCCTAGGAGGAGTTATCTGACCCAATACTAAAAGAACAGATCGCCTGGAAACATCGTAGTCGATATTGGTACTTGAGGTATGGGCTAACCCCCGCTGGTAAGTTTGATCAGGGATACGCTTTAGAATCATACCCCTTCGCAATCCTACAGAGGAAAGAAGTAATGGCAACAATAATAGTGGAGATTCTGCCTGGGAGGGGTTATCTGACCCAATGTCAAAAGGACGGAACGTCTGAAACACCGATTACGATGTTGTGCTTGAGGCACGGACTGACCTCCGTTAGAGCAGATCCTAGTGGGAAGCGAAGGCACTCTGCTTAGGGGGACCTGTATCACGAGTGGATAGCAGGGACTACCCTAAGGTTACGAGCAGGCCTTCGGGCCTTCCGCTAGCCAGATGGGCTTATGAAGGAGTTCTGTATGTTGGTAGGAGACCTCGCCTGCCAGGCATAACTAGGCTTGATGACCTCCGTATATACAAAGAGTGAGTGTAATACTATCGTGAACGAGGTATGGGCACCTCGGATGCGATAGCTGAAGAGTTTTGAGGTTAGGATCATACCTGTCACATGGTGCGTGAATAAAGTATAAGGTGGTCGCGCCCCAGTTAATATGAATACCTCATCCATAGGACTAGTATCATAAGAACCCCTGAGTTCAGAATATAACCTTCGGGAGAGCATAATGAAAGAATCCAGATATGTATTGAAAGAATCCAGATGTGTATTGAAAGAATGTCCCATAAAAAAGAGATTCCAGACGAGTCTGTACAAATGAATTCTGTATGAATTAGGATAGATTGTCGCTTTGACTTAAGCATAGAACTTTTTCAGATCATCTCCGCTCCAAGTACTGGGGAGTTGAGTGCCTTCAGAGGTCATATGATAATACGCGTTAGGTCCTGCAATCTCGCGTACAATGTATGGGCCTTCCCAGTTGGGCTCAAGTTTGGGAACTCCCAAGTTGCTGCTAGCAAGAAGTCGTCGTTTGAGAACTAGGTCACCTTGAGTGAAACTTCTGGGATTGACCTTACGGTTGAAGTATCGTTCTATCCAGCGTTTGTGCTCCAAACGCTTGAGCGCAGCCTCTATTCTGGGAGAGTGGTGTTCCAACTCGACTGGTATGACGACGTCCATCCCGAAGGACAGGGAGAAAGGCGATTCTTGAGTGACCTCGGAGGGAGCTGTATCGTAAGCCCAAAGAGTGCCTGGTAGTTCATCTGGCTAACGAGTCTTGGCGCCATCCAAGCATTTTTTCAAAATATTCAGAATATTTTTGTTAGCAGCTTCTGCCTGTCCATTAGTGTGAGGAT
The DNA here is from genome assembly GCA_019297695.1 of Apostasia ramifera. NCBI lineage: Eukaryota > Viridiplantae > Streptophyta > Magnoliopsida > Asparagales > Orchidaceae > Apostasia > Apostasia ramifera. Next base: position 94,768 of record JAEMOT010000987.1, on the reverse strand, counting down.
GCCAAACAGATGCATACTTGGGGTTGATCTGATGTTTGCCGCAAAAGTTGTGTATCCGCTGATTGGCGAATGGAGTACCATTGTCTGTGATGATCGCCATGGGTACACCATACCTGCAAATGATGTTAGCCCATAGGAAGTTCTCGACGTTCTGAGCAGTAGGCTGAGTAAGTGGTTTAGCTTCTATCCACTTCGTGAAGTAGTCGACATCGACCAATATCCATTGTTGCTTCTGATAGCGGTAGGCATTGGGCCCAGAAAGTCAACCCCCCAAACAGCGAAAGGCCAAGAAGAATTGATGGATTTGAGATAGCCGACGGGTCGTCTTTGCATATCAGCATAATGTTGGCACTGGAAGACTGAGCATCTTTGTGGATATTGGGCTAGAAGAATCCCTGACATAGGATACACATGACCAAGCTTCGACGGCGAGCGTGGGTTTCGCATTCTCCTTTGTGGACAGCCTCCATGGCCTCTTGTGCCTCTTCTGGTCTCAGGCATTTGGTGAGGGTTCTGGCATAAGACCTTCTGTGGAGTTCCCCGTTGATAAGGACGTACTTAGCGCAATCAAACTTCAGCTTTCTTGCTTTTTGCTTGTTGACAGATTGAGTCTCTTCAAATAGTCAAATATCCTGTCCATCCAGCATGATAGGCGCTCCTCAAAGCTAATTTTCGCACATTCATAGCTGGGTTCTTCAAGTATTTGATATCGGCGGAGGTCGGGGAGCCCTCCCTTTGCGAGTCGATCTGCCACTTGGTTTTCTCCTCTGGGAATATGCGCCAGGGAGAATTCTTCGAATTGAGAGATCAAGAATTGGGTTTTCTACAAATACTTCTTCAGAACCTCATCCTTTGTCTCGTAGGTTCGATTCTCCTGGTTGACGACCAGTTGGGAGTCGCTGAACACTTGTATGCATTTTACCGACATGCTGAGTGCAAAACTCAGCCCTGCAATAAGAGCCTCATACTCTACTTGATTGTTAGTAGCCTTGAACTGAAGAGTTATCGCCTGATGCAGGGCGACCCCCATGGGGCTGGTTAGAAAAATTCAACTCCTTGGGAGTGCGACCCCGATGCGCCGTCGACGTGGAGGGACCAAGGCACGACTCTGTGTTTGGCATGCGGTGGTTTTGAAGTAGAAAGTTCGGCAACAAAATCTACCAGCGCTTGGGCCTTGATTGTCGTTCGCGGAATGTATCTGATATCGAACTCACCAAGCTCGAAAGACCATTTGAGAAGCCTTCCCGAAACTTTAGGAGTATGTAGTATCTTCAGAAGTGGTTGGTCAGTGACAACCTGGATAGTATGCGCTTGGAAATATGGGCGCAGTTTCTTTGCCTCCATCAGGAGGGCCAGAGCAAGTTTTTCCAGCATGGGGTATCGACTCTCAACATCCAAGAGTATATGACTGATATAGAAAATAGGATGTTGTACCCCGCTATCATCATCGACGAGGACTGCCGAGACAGTAGTGTCAGATATGCCCAAATATAAAGACAGGAGGGCCCCTTCCTTTGGTGCTATTAATATTGGTGCTGAGGTAAGGTATCTCTTTAGCTCTGTGATAGCAGCTTCACATTCATCAGTCCATTGGTCCCTTTTGCTGTTACGCAAGCATCGAAAAAAGGGTGAACAACGGTCTCCGGCCTTTGAAATGAATCTCCCGAGGCTGTTGATTCGTCCTGCTAGTTTCTGAATCTCCTTCAATGTTCGGGGGGGGGCATGTTCAGAATCGCTGCGATCTTGTTTGGATTGGCTTCTATCCCTCTGACTGAGATCAGGTAGCGCAGAAACTTCCCTGAAACCGCGCCGAAGGTGCACTTGGTGGGGTTGAGTTTATCCATGCTCTTGCTCTTTACGAAGATGTCATCAACATATGCCTCAAGATTTCTGCCTCTCTGACCTTTGAACACGGCGTCAATCATGTGCTGATAGGTGGCGTCGGCGTTCTTGAGGCCGAAGGGCATGACATTATAATGATATATACCGAAGTCGGTGATGAAAATAGTTTTCTCTTCGTCTTCTTTAGCCATCCGGATTTGATGGTACCAGGAGAAATCATCTAGAAAGCTCATGACCTCGTATCTGAAGGTACGATCCACCACGTTCAGAATCGCTGAGATCTTGTCTGGATTGGCTTCTATCGCTCTGATTGAGATCAGGTAGCGCAGAAACTTCCCTGAAACCGCACCGAAGGTGCACTTGGTGGGGTTGAGTTTCTCCATGCTCTTGCTCTTTACGAAGATGTCATCAACATATGCCTCAAGATTTCTGCCTCTCTAATCTTTGAACACGACGTCAATCATGTGCTGATAGGTGGCGTCGGCGTTCTTGAGGCCGAAGGGCATGACATTATAATGATATATACCGAAGTCGGTGATGAAAATAGTTTTCTCTTCGTCTTCTTTAGCCATTCGGATTTGATGGTACCTGGAGAAATCATCTAGAAAGCTCATGACCTCGTATCTGAAGGTACGATCCACCATGTTCAGAATCGCTGAGATCTTGTCTGGATTGTCTTCTATCCCTCTGACTGAGATCAAGTAGCGCAGAAACTTCCCTGAAACCGCACCGAAGGTGCACTTGGTGGGGTTGAGTTTCTCCATGCTCTTGCTCTTTACGAAGATGTCATCAACATATGCCTCAAGATTTCTGCCTCTCTGATCTTTGAACACGGCGTCAATCATGTGCTGATAGGTGGCGTCAGCGTTCTTGAGGCCGAAGGGCATGACATTATAATGATATATACCGAAGTCGGTGATGAAAATAGTTTTCTCTTCGTCTTCTTTAGCCATCCGGATTTGATGGTACCTGGAGAAATCATCTAGAAAGCTCATGACCTCGTATCCGAAGGTACGATCCACCATTGCATTAATGTGTGGAAGAGGATACGTATCCTTAGGGCAGGCTTGATTTAGTGTTCGGAAGTCTACGCACATTTTCCATTTTCCGTTGGCCTTCTTTACCATAACAATGTTGGTGAGCCATCGAGGGTATTGAACTTCCTTGATGTAGCCTGCTCCTAGCAACTTGTTGACCTCTTTTTCGATAGCATTCTGCCTTTCTCCTACCATAACCCTTTTTTTTGTTTTATGGGAGTGGCATCAGGGGATATGTTCAGGTGGTGCTCACAGACAGCCCTATAAACAACTGAGATATCTTTGGGAGACCATGCAAAGATATCGATGTACTCAGAAAGCAAGGTAGTGACATCCGCTTACTGCTCGTTATTCATAGAAGAAGATATGTTTACAATTTTAGAAGAGTCTTCCCCCCCCCCAGGTTACATTTATGACTCCCTCTTGTAGTACAACAGGTTGGGATTCTCTGGGGTCTAGCTGGTCAATGACGAGCTGCGTGGCGATCTGGAAACATCGGGTGGCTTGCCTGACATCTCCTCTAATGGTGACAACGTCACTGAAGGTAGGGAACTTCACACAGAGATGTGGCGTGGAGATCACCATCCCGAAGGAATTAAGAGTTGTCCTTTCGAGGATGGCATTGTAGCCTGATTTAGCTCTGATGATGGCGAAGTTCACCATGCTCTTAGCGTAGCCGTTGTCGTCGCAGAAAGAGATGGGCAAGGAGATAAATCCCAATGGTTGGACCCTCTCCCTAGAGAAACCTAGCAAGGTGGTTCCTGAACGGAGGAGGTTTGCTTCCCTTAGCCCCATCTAGAGGAAAGCAGATTCGAACAGGATGCCTGCTGCACTTCCAGAGTCGAGGAGTACCCGCCAAATATCGAAATCGGCGATGCGGGCGACGACCACAATTGGATCGTTGTGAGGGTTGCCCTGCCGGGGGAGATCTTGATGGCGGAAAGTAACTGGGATGGAGGAAGAATGCTGATGCCAGATACCGCCGACCTCGATTTCTTGACGGCGAGCGGCAACAGGGTCAACGCTAAAAATGGCATTGATCGTCCTTGCGATAGAAGGATAGGGACGCGTCGACCGGCTAGGTTCGGGATGGGAAACTCTAGCCGGCTTCCCCTTTTGAGCAGCGTTAGAGGTTGGCATCATCTGCATGAACTCCTCCAACTTGCTCTGATCAGCTAGTTTATCAAGCAGGGTTCTGAGGGCTAGACACCTGTGAAGTTTGTGCCCGTAGTTCCCGTGGAACTCGCAGTAGTTGTCAGGGTCCACTCCGATTGGGGGTGTCGGCTTAGGTTCGGCAGGTCGAACCTAACCTTGCTTGACAGCCGCCTCGTAGACTTCAGTAAACGGCCGAGAGAAGAAATGCCTCTACTGCTGAACATGCCGCGGTTTTCCCTCAACTCTACCATGACCTTTGGCCATGTGCATCATCGTGGACGAGAGTTCGTCGCCCCGATGTTTCCTCTTCTTCTTCTTTGCTCCAAAAACACCAGGGGGAAAGGACTCAGCATCCTCGAGGAGCATGAACTGGCTAGCCCGGGTCACCAGCTCAGGGTAGCTCCGAGGTTTGGCCAGCTGTAGAGATTTAGATAGGTCCGCACTCCTGAGTCCCCTTCGATAGTTGTGCATGGCCACAGCGGGGTCTATGTCTTCAGCTTCTGCTGCAGCGGCGAAGAATCGATTGGTGTAATCCCGGAGGCTTTCCTTCTCACCTTGCTTGATGTTGGCGAGCACCATGTCGGAAACGACCATTCGGTTTCTGCCGATGAAGTGTGCGATTAATTCCCACTTCAAATGCTCATAAGAAGAGACGTGACCCCTAGGGAGTTTGATGAACCAACTGAATGCCGCCCCCTTCAGAGTGTTGGCCAGGAGGTGACACTTGGTAGCCTCATCCGGCTGACGATAGCGGACCGCGGCCTTGAACCCTTGGATGTGCTCGCCGGGGTCAGTCATGCCTTTATAAGCTTCGAGCCGGGGCGGTCTGAAGTCTTCTGGGACTGAGGCCAACCGGATGGCGTCAGCAAAAGTGGCATTGCTGTCCATCAGGCCGAAAAAGGGCTCAGGTCCATAATGGCGGGCCTGAACACCTGGGCAGAGAGGGTCCCTCCCGGCGAGGAAAGGAGGAAAAGGCAGGTGGAAGGAAGGCAAGAAGTGGTAAAGGATGTGGTGGTGGATAATTTTGGTGGACTTCCTGAGGGGGAAAAAGTCATCGTGACAGTTGAGAAGAACCAGATGATTGAGCAGAAGGTGCTGCGACTGGCGGCAAGGGAGCAGGGGCCTCTGCGACCGGAAGAGGAGGTACAGGGGCAGCTGCTACCGAGGGAAGAGTAGTAGGAGCCGCCATACCTGGCGGAGGAGGCAGCATGGTGGCGCAGACCGGTTGGGTTTGTATGAGAATCACGGCTTGCTGAGCAGTGAGGCCAGTGACCAGGTCGGTGGGGTTAACAAGCATCTCCTGTATCTCGGAGGCATGCGTACCTTTGGAGGTAGAAGTCAATTCGGTACGGTGGCGGGAAGTTGAGGCTGAAGCTCCGTCGCCTGGTGCCCAGACAGAAGGCTCATCTGCTTGTGCGCTGTGGGCAGCGAAATTGGTTCTGCGTGTTCTGGCCACCATCTTCCTAGAGTTTCAATGAAAGCACCAGAAAATATTGACATAGGGTGTAGTGGATCCCAAGAAACACAGAGAGAGAGAGAGTCCTGAGAGACGGCAGCACGCAGAGAACTAAGCTTGTCGGTTAAGGCTTAGATGAGAGAGAGCATCCAGAGCAACACAAAAAGGTTTAAGGTGGTTCAGGAAGGGAATCCCCTACATCCACCAGGTGGCCAGGTAACATCAGGCATGATGTTATTCTGTTCAGTCGGTTGGAGCGTCGGGCCCGAGGTTTGACTCCTGCAGATAACAACAGTCAACAGCAATAAGAAAAATGCAAAAGAATTAGATTCCCGAAGTGCCACGTGTATGACTGAGATGCAGCATCGGAGCCATGCGTTAACACTTTTAAAACATAAAATAAAATTGGCAGGAGTGCTATAAAAAAAAAAGTTAGAGCTAGAATATTCAGTTCATAATTTGAATCAGTTATTTTTTTAATTTCAAATAACTGAAGTTTTTAGTGATTCTCATTTCAGTATTTTGCTCGCTCTCATTTTGCTTGTCAGAGTTTGTTTTTAAATTTTTTTATGTTTTTAGAGCTAAAAAAATATTATTTTAATATTATGTAAGAAATAAAATTATTTATTATTAGAAATTATATTTAATAGAAAATAAAATTAATTATTTATTAAAATATTATACTATCAAATAAATATTAATTTGTAATATTTAAATTTAAAAATAAGGTAAATTAAATTTAAAATATTAATAATATTTTTAGATGACTTTGGAGGTTTTTGCAGCTCGAATGCGCTGGAAGCCTGGAATACATCTTATACGGGAACACCTTGCGGTTGTCTCCGTACAATTATGCGGACTTCCGTATGTTAGTTCTATGCGATTAAGTTTGGGGACCGATCGCCCGAAAATGGCGAAAATCCCTGATCTATAGTTCAGGGATTTTTGCGGTCGCATATCAGTAATTGTGCGGCGCTTCGCATAGATTTCTGCGACTGCTAAAGCGGCTAAACCGTTGGACGTGTTCCGGTCACCACCGGTGTTCTTTTTCAGTTTATTTAAATTTATTTGGGAAACCATTTTCTCTTGGCGCTTCTGTGAGCAAATTACACCATTTTCAATTTTTAAAACAATATTATTTTTAAAATTGATATATCTATAATTTACTTTAAATTAAATTGAGAGTGTATATATGAAATTATATTTGTGCTTATGCAAAGCACTAGTTCAGCCCAACCTGTGGTCCGACTCGACTCGAAACTAACCTAGTAGGATTCGAGTCAAGACTGATCAAATCTGAGTATCATATAGGTTTATCATTTTAAATATTTTTCTTATGGGTCTCATAGCTTTCAAAATATTTTACAGCAAGTCTTTCTGTTAAAAGGCTAATAAAGTTAAACTTAATATTTCACATTTTCCTCCTTTCACACTATTCGTGGAACTTGACAGGGCAACGCCGCTTGGCCGACAGAGATAGCGCTGCCCTTGCCCCAAGCGAGCAGGGGTAGTGCTAGCCTCACGCTCATGCCCAAGGCAGCACCTGCCCCTCACGCACCACCACGAGCAACACCCAGGGCAACATTGGGCCAACATAACAGCACCCACCCTGTGGCAAGCACACTCTCTGTGACCGCCTCATTCTGGAAAAATTATTGGGTTCAGACGCTTGATCATGTCAAGCGTTCATTCGCCAATAGTAGAGAATCACGCAAATGAATTGGCCCCGCTTTGCGCATAATGCCGCAAACAATATTAAGTTACTGAGCAGCGAAACGGATTGTCTAATTAGCCGACCGAAAAGTCTAGTCAGATGATTGGAACGTCTTTCGGTCAACTAGACCGTTTATTCACTCAAATTGGACAGCCCATTTGGCCACCAGACAAGTAGATATTAGGTAGATATTTGTCCAAAAATATAAGTATAACTTGAAATCAGATATGTATCAATTTAAGAAGATATATATGAGATTATTCTAAACAAATACCTACCTAATTTCAAGCTATACCTACTTTTCTTTACTTGATCTGATAACTAAACGGACAGTCCGGTCAAAGCAAAAGAACCGTCTGATTAGAGCAAACAGACCATCTGATCAGCCAACCAAATAGTTTATTCGACCAAAAAGTCTATTCGGTCGCTCGACAACTTAATATCATTTGCAACGTTATGTGTAAAGCAGGATCCACTCATCCACCTGTCTCTCCACTATTGCTGGACAGTCCCCTACCAAGCGTATCCTTCTGGCTGAGATCAGGTTGCCCAGAAATATCCCTGAAACCGCGCCGAAGGTGCACTTGGTGGGGTTGAGTTTAAGATTGATCTTTCGGAGGGTATCAAGCGTCTCTTCGAGGTCGATGAGATGTTCCTCCATGCTCTTGCTCTTTACCAAGATGTCGTGAATATATGCCACAAGATTTCTGCCTCTCTAACCTTTGAACACGTCGTCAATCATGTGCTGATAGATGGCGCCGGCGTTCTTGGGGCCAAAGGGCATGACATTATAACAATATGTACCGAAGTCGGTGATGAAAGCAGTTTTCTCTTCGTCTTGTTTAGCCATCCGATTTGATGGTACCCGGAGAAAGCATCTAGAAAGCTCATGACCTCATATCCGAAGGTACGATCCACCACTGCAATAATGCGTGGAAGAGGATACGTATCCTTGGGGCAGGCTTGATTTAGTGTTCGGAAGTCTATGCACATTCTCCATTTCCTATTGGCCTTCTTTTCCATAACAACATTGGTGAGCTATTGAAGGTAATGAACTTCCTTGATGTAGCCTGCTCCTAGCAACTTGTTGACCTCTTTTTCGATAGCGTTCTGCCTTTCTCCTGCCATAACCCTTTTCTTCTATTTTATGGGAGTGACATCAGGGGATATGTTCAGGTGGTGCTCACAGACAGCCCTATCAATAATTGAGATATCTTTGGGAGACCATGCAAAAATATCGATGTACTCAGAAAGCATGGCAGTGACATCACGCTCATGCCCCAGGCAGCACTTGCCCCTCTTGCACCACCACGAGCAACACCCAGGGCAACATTGGGCCAACATAACAGCACCCACCCTGTGGCAAGCATACCCTCTGTGACCACCTCATTCTGAAAAAATTATTGGATTCAGACGCTTGATCATGTTAAGTGTTCATTCGCCAATTGTAGAGAATCACGAAAATGAATTGGCCCCGCTTTGCGCATAACGCCGCAAACAATATTAAGTTGCTGAGCAGCGAAATGGATTGTCTAATTAGCCGACCAAAAAGTCTAGTCAGGTGATTGGAACGTCTATCGGTCAACTAGACCATTTATTCACACAAATTGCACAGCCCATTTGGCCACCAGACAAGTAGATATTAGGTAGATATTTGTCCAAAAATATAAGTATAACTTGAAATAAGATATGTATCAATTTAAGAAGATATATATGAGATTATTCTAAACAAATACCTACCTAATTTCAAGCTATACCTACTTTTCTTTACTTGATCTGATAACTAAACGGACATTCTGGTCAAAGCAAAAGAACCGTCCGATTAGAGCAAACAGACCATCTGATCAGCCAACCAAATGGTCTATTCGACCAAAAAGTCTATTCGGTCGCTCGACAACTTAATATCATTTGCAACGTTATGTGTAAAGCAGGATCCACTCATCCACCTGTCTCTCCACTATTGGTGGACAGTCCCCTACCAAGCGTATCCTTCTGGTTGAGATCAGGTAGCCCAGAAACATCCCTGAAACCGCGCCGAAGGTGCACTTGGTGGGGTTGAGTTTAAGATTGATCTTTCGGAGGGTATCAAGCGTCTCTTCGAGGTCGATGAGATGTTCCTCCATGCTCTTGCTCTTTACCAAGATGTCGTGAATATATGCCACAAGATTTCTGCCTCTCTAACCTTTGAACACGTCGTCAATCATGTGCTGATAGATGGCGCCGGCGTTCTTGGGGCCAAAGGGCATGACATTATAACAATATGTACCGAAGTCGGTGATGAAAGCAGTTTTCTCTTCGTCTTGTTTAGCCATCCGATTTGATGGTACCCGGAGAAAGCATCTAGAAAGCTCATGACCTCATATCCGAAGGTACGATCCACCACTGCAATAATGCGTGGAAGAGGATACGTATCCTTGGGGCAGGCTTGATTTAGTGTTCGGAAGTCTATGCACATTCTCCATTTCCCGTTGGCCTTCTTTTCCTTAACAACGTTGGTGAGCCATTGAAGGTATTGAACTTCCTTGATGTAGCCTGCTCCTAGCAACTTATTAACCTCTTTTTCGATAGCATTCTGCCTTTCTCCTGCCATAACTCTTTTCTTCTGTTTTATGGGAGTGACATCAGGGGATATGTTCAGGTGGTGCTCACAGACAGCCCTATCAATAATTGAGATATCTTCGGGAGACCATGCAAAGATATCGATGTACTTAGAAAGCAAGGCAGTGACATCCGCCTGCTGCTCGTTATTCATAGAAGAAGATATGTTTACAACTTTAGAAGAGTCTCCCCCCCCTCCCCCAAAGTTACATTTATGACTCTCTCTTGTGGTACAACTGGTTGGAATTCTCTGGGGTCTAGCTGGTCAACGACGTGCTGCGCGGCGATCTGGAAAGATCGGGTGGCTTACCTGACATCTCCTCTAACGGTGACAATGTCACTGGAGGTAGGGAACTTCGTACAGAGATGTGGCGTGAAGATCACCATCCCGAAGGAATTAAGAGTTGTCCTTCCGAGGATGGCATTGTTGCCTAATTTAGCTCTGATGATGGCGAAGTTCACCATGCTCATGGCGTAGCCGTTGTCATCGCAGAAAGAGACGGGTAAGGAGACGAATCCCAATGGTTGGACCCTCTCCCCAGAGAAATCTAGCAAGGTGGTTCCTGTACGAAGGAGGTTTGCTTCCGTGAGCCCCATCTGGAGGAAAGCAGATTCGAACAAGATGCCAGTTGCACTTCCAGAGTCGAGGAGTACCCGCCCAACATTGAAATCGGCGATGCAGGCGACGACCACGATTGGATCTTTGTGAGGGTTGCCCTACCGGGGGAGATCTTGATGGCGGAAAGTAACTGGGATGGAGGAAGAATGCTGGTACGAGATACCGCCGACCTCGATTTCTTGACGGCGAGCGGCGGCAGGATCAACGCTAAAACTGACTTTGATCGTCCTTGCGGTAGGAGGATAGGGACGCGTCGACTGGCTAGGTTCGGGATGGGAAACTATAGCTGGCGCGCTGGTGCTTTCAGGAGCTTTCCCCTTTTGAGCAGCGTTAGAGGTTGGCATCATCTGCATGAACTCATCTAACTTGCCCTGATCAGCTAGTTTATTAAGCAGGGTTCTGAGGGCTCGACACCTGTGAAGTTTGTGCCCGTAGTTCTCGTGGAACTCGCAGTAGTTGTCAGGGTCCACTCCGATTGGGGGTGTCGGCTTAGGTTCGGCAGGTCGAACCCAACCTTGCTTGACGGCCGCCGCGTAGACTTCAGTAAGCGGCCGAGAGAAGAAGTGCCTCTGCTGCTGAACTTGCCGCGGTTTTCCCTCATCTCTACCACGACCTTTGGCCATGTGCATCATCATGGACGAGAGTTCGTCGCCCCGATGGTTCCTCTTCTTCTCCTTCTTGGCTCCAGAAACACCAGGAGGAGAGGACTCAGCATCCTCGAGGAGCATGAACTGGCTGGCCCTGGCCACCAGCTCATGGTAGCTCCGAGGTTTGGCCAGCTGTAGAGATTTAGATAGGTCCGCACTCCTGAGTCCCCTTCGATAGTTGTGCATGGCCACAGCGGGGTCTACGTCTTCAGCTTCTGGTGTGGCGGCGAAGAATCGGTTGGTGTAATCCCAGAGGCTTTCCTTCTCGCCTTGCTTGTTGTTGGCGAGCACCATGTCGGAAACGACCATTCGGGTTCGGCCAATGAAGCGTGCGATTAATTCCCACTTCAAATGCTCATAAGAAGAGGCGTGACCCCTAGAGAGTTTGATGAACCAACTGAATGCCGCCCCCTTCAAAGTGTTGGCCAGGAGGTGACACTTGGTAGCCTCATCCGGCTGACGATAGCAGACCGCGGCCTTGAACCCTTGGATGTGCTCGCCGGAGTCAGTCATGCCTTTATCAGCTTCGAGCCGGGACGGTCTGAAGTCTTCTGGGATTGAGGCCAACCGGATGGCGTCAGCAAAAGGGGCATTGCTGTCCATCAGGCCGAAAAAGGGGTCAGGTCCATAATGGGGGGCCTGAACACCTAGGCAGAGAGGGTCCCTCCCGGCGAGAAAGGGGGGAAATGCATGTGGAAGGAAGGCAAGAAGTGGTAAAGGATGTTGTGGTGGATAATTTTAGTGGACTTCTTGAGAGGAAAAAAGTTATTGTGGCAGTTGAGAAGAACCAGACGATTGAGCAGAAGGTGCTGCGACTGACGGCAAGGGAGCAGGGGCCTCCACTACCGGAGGAGGAGGTACAGGGGCAGCCGCTTCCGACGGAAGAGTAGCAGGAGCCGCCATACCTGGCGGAGGAGAAAGCATGGCAGCGCAGACCGGTTGGGTCTGTCTGAGAGTCACAACTTGCTTAGCGGTGAGGCCAGTGACCAGGTCGGTGAAGTTAGCAAGCATCTCCTGTATCTCGGAGGCTTGCATAACTTTGGAGGAAGAAGCCGATTCGATACGATGGCGGGAAGTTGAGGCTGAAGCTCCGTCGCCTGGTGCCCTGACAGAAGGCTCACCTGCTTATGCGCTGCGGGCAGCAGAATTGGTTTTGCGTGTTCTGGCCACCATCTTCCTAGAGTCTCAATGAAAGCACCAGAAAATATTGATGTAGGGTGTAAGGGATCCCAAGAAACACAGAGAGAGAGAGAGAGTCCTGAGAGACGGCGACATGCAGAGAGCTGAGCATGTCAGTTAAAGCTTAGATGAGAGAGAGCATCCAGAGCAACACAAAGAGGTTTAAGGTGGTTCAGGGAGGGAATCCCCTACATCCACCGGGTGGCCAGGTAACATCGGGCATGATGTTATTCTGTTCAGTCGGTTGGAGCGTCGGGCCCGAGGTTTGACTCCTGCAGATAACAACAGTCAACAGCAATAAGAAAAATGCAAAAGAATTAGATTCTCGAAATGTCACGTGTATGGCTGAGATGCAGCATCGGAGCCACGCGTTAACACTTTTAAAACATAAAATAAAATTGGCAGAAGTGCTATAAAAAATAAGTTAGAGCTAGAATATTAAGCTCATAATTTGAATCAGTTATTTTTTTTATTTCAAATAACTGAAGTTTTTAGTGATTCTCATTTCAGTATTTTGCTCGCTCTCATTTTGCTTGTTAGAGTTTGTTTTTAAAATTTTTTAAGTTTTTAGAGCTAAAAAAATATTATTTTAATATTATGTAAGAAATAAAATTATTTATTATTAGAAATTATATTTGATAGAAACTAAAATTAATTAATTATTATAATATTATACTATCAAATAAATATTAATTTGTAATATTTAAATTTAAAAATAAGGTAAATTAAATTTAAAATATTAATAATATTTTTAGATGACTTTGGAGGTTTTTGCAGCTCGAGTGCGCTGGAAGCCTGGAATACATCTTATGCGGGAACACCTTGCGGTTGTCTCCGTACAATTATGCGGACTTCCGTATGTTAGTTCTACGCGATTAAGTTTGGGGACCGATCGCCCGAAAATGGCGAAAATCCCTGATCTATAGTTCAGGGATTTTTGCGGTCGCATATCAGTAATTGTGCGGCGCTTCGCATAGATTTCTGCGACTGCTAAAGCGGCTAAACCGTTGGACGTGTTCCGGTCACCACCGGTGTTCTTTTTCAGTTTATTTAAATTTATTTGGGAAACCATTTTCTCTTGGCGCTTCTGTGAGCAAATTACACCATTTTCAATTTTTAAAACAATATTATTTTTAAAATTGATATATCTATAATTTACTTTAAATTAAATTGAGAGTATATATATGAAATTATATTTGTGCTTATGCAAAGCACTAGTTCAGCCCAACCTGTGGTCCGACTCGACTCGAAACTAACCTAGTAGGATTCGAGTTAAAACTGATCAAATCTGAGTATCATATAGGTTTATCATTTTAAATATTTTTCTTCTGGGTCTCATACCTTTCAAAATATTTAACAGCAAGTCTTTTTGTTAAAAGGCTAATAAAGTTAAACATAATATTTCACATTTTCCTCCCTTCACACTATTCGTGGAACCTGACAAGGCAACGCCGCTTGGCCGACAGAGATAGCGCTGCCCTTGCCCCATGCGAGCAGGGGTAGTGCTAGCCTCACGCTCATGCCCAAGGCAGCACCTGCCCCTCACGCACCACCACGAGCAACACCCAGGGCAACATTGGGCCAACATAACAGCACCCACCCTGTGGCAAGCACACTCTTTGTGACCGCCTCATTCTGGAAAAATTATTGGGTTCAGACGCTTGATCTTGTCAAGCGTTCATTCGCCAATAGTAGAGAATCATGCAAATGAATTGGCCCCGCTTTGCGCATAACGCCGCAAACAATATTAAGTTGCTGAGCAGTGAAACATATTGTCTAATTAGCTGGTCGAAAAGTCTAATCAGGTGATTGGAACGTCTATCGGTCAACTAGATCATTTATTCACTCAAACTGGACAGCCCATTTGGCCACCAGACAAGTAGATATTAGATAGATATTTGTCCAAAAATATAGGTATAACTTGAAATCAGATATGTATCAATTTAAGAAGATATTATATATGAGATTATTCTAAACAAATACCTACCTAATTTCAAGCTATACCTACTTTTCTTTACTTGATCTGATAACTAAACGGACAATCTGGTCAGAGCAAAAAAACCGTCCGATTAGAGCAAACTAGGGCTGCTTATTGGACCGGTTCGACCCGGAACCGGTCCAGTAAGAACCGGTTCGGTCCAGAACCGGTTGAACCGGACCGGTTCTAACTGGTTCCGGGCCGCAGAACCGGTCCGGACTGGTTCTGCGTAAGCAGAACCGGTTATCCGGTTCGGAACCGAACCGGATTACCGGTTCGGAACCGAACCGGTTTAATTTATTTATTTATTTTTTTTTTTAATTGGGCGC
>JAEMOT010000987.1:25867-79283 GCA_019297695.1 Apostasia ramifera | reverse complement strand
AAACGTGTTTGCGTTAGTGCTGGAATAAATTGTGTAAAATTTCCATTACCTGTAGAAACTAGATGGAATTCACTGCATCGTATGTTCGAATCACTTTTACCGTACGAAGATTTGCTAACTGCTTTCTATAATTCATATACACTCAATCATGATCTTCAATTACATTCTTATGATTGGATTTTTTTAAAAAAGGTTTTTGAATTATTGTCCATTTTTAAGGAGTCTACTGAAAATTTTTCAGATTGTTATTATCCAACTTCATCTATTTTTTTGTCTTATATTTTTCAAATGTTTCAAAAATTTGTAGAGTTTAGATCAGATCATATTCTAAAAACTTTTGTTGCTGACATGGAATTAAAATTTAAAAAATATTGGGAACAAATTCAACTTTTATATTCAATAGCTGCTATTCTTGATCCTCGTCAGGTGAAGCTTTTTACGCGGAATATTCTGATTTCTTGGGGAGTAATACTGATGTCGAAAAAGCATCAGTTTTTACAACTCTCCAAGAGTTGTTTTCTCTTTATTACAGTGAGCAGGTTGCGAGCAGGAATGTGGAGCAAGTGGAAATACAAACAGCAACAAAGAAAAAGTCCGGCATTTTCAACGTTCTTAGATCGGCGGCAGCAAAAAGATCTGTTGCTACAGATAAAGGAAATGTAACTGTTGGAGAGCAATCGACAACACAGAATCAAGCCCCTACAAATTTGAACGAGTTGCAATTCTATTTACATCTCGCAGAGAAATTTGATGATGATATGAGCTTGTTAGAGTGGTGGAAAAGCTCATCAAAGTAATAACCCATTTTATCTGCTTTGGCACGAGATGTACTAGCAGCACAACCTTCAACTGTAGCTTCTGAATCAGCATTTTCCACCACAGGGAAAATAGTAGGAGATTACAGAAGTAGTTTGTCTCCTGCAACCCTCTGTATGCTTACCTGTCTACAGGATTGGTTTGCTGCTGAGTCACGAAATCAACATTACAATTTCGTGGACAAATTTAAGGATAATAGTTCAGAAGAAGAGGAGTACTCGAGAAAAATTCTTTGTAATTACGACGAATAAATTTTTTGTGTAAAATATTTGTAAATTTTTTTGTTAATATTAATAAAATTTCTTAGATTTTTTTTATGTTAATTTTGTCAGAAATATTACAAAATATATATATTTTTTTTATAAAATGTATAAATAAATATATTTTTTAATTAATTTATCCGATTGACCCGACCCGACCCAATTATCTGGATCCGGACCGGACTCGGACCGGATCCAAGTCCACCAAACCGGTTCTGGACCGGATCCGGAACCGGTTGGAACCGGACCGGACCGATTCCAGGTCCAACAGGACCTGGAACCGGTGGAACCAGTCCGGTCCGGTCCGGTCCGGTAACCAGCGCTAGAGCAAACGGACCATCTGATCAGCCAACCAAACAGTCTATTCGACCAAAAAGTTTATTCGGTCGCTCGACAACTTAATATCATTTGCAACGTTATGTGTAAAGCAGGATCCACTCATCCACGTGTCTCTCCACTATTGGTGGACAGCCCCCTACCATGGTTAGATATCCAAAAATAATTTTTCCTGAGCGATCATGCCTTAGATGCAAAAGAGGAAGCGATAGTTGTCGCAACTTTTACCATTAGCAAATTTAAAAAATAAATTTCATTTATTTAATAATAAAAAAATGATACAATCTATTATAAAGAATCTAATTGAAAATGATAAGAGTAACTCAAGGACCTGGATAAAAAACTTTTAAATTCATGTTTACTCTTTAAATGTAAACTATATGTTTTACTTTAAGATTTTTCGCAGTAAACATTATATTTATCAAGCAAACAAAATTCCTACCCATGATATAATTTTTTTTTTATAAGTTGCAAATGTCATTAAATTTTTGCAAAATGTCAAACTATCATTAACGATTTATTTAAATTGCACGCATGCATAATTGCAACATCTCATGCATTAGTTGTTAGTGTTTACAAGCACAAGATACAAAAGAGAGCATTTTCAGAAATAATTTTACAACAAAATGAGGCGGCATTGAACACAAAATTATCAACTACAAATCAATAATCTTCTTTCAGTTTCTGTTTAATTCTGATGTGAGATTCAGTTGGATGGAGGAGAATCAGAACTCTGATCGAACCTGCTGTTCATCATAACATGCCGTGCACGCGCGCTGCGATACTGCAAGCGCTGGTGCAGAGCTTCAGACATTTGGTCGAAGAATTCAGCATCCCATCTCTGAATCAAAGAGGGATCCTCTGCAAAACATATGTATATTGAAGTAACAGCACTCTCAATGATGACCACGGCCAAACCTACCTGAAATAGATAATTGAATGATATATACGCAGGACTGAATATTCAAAACTCAAAAACTCGCTCGAAGCTCAAGTTTACTTGATTCTATATCAAGTTCATTTTCTCGTGACTTGAAGTCAACTTACTCAAGAAGCAGATTGATTAAACTAGAAAATATGTACTAAAGAACATACGAAGTATTAAATTAATAAATTGCAAATTTAAGACCTTGCCCATGTAAAAAGAGAAAAGAAACAAAAAAAGACATGACAAGAAACTATTAGAGATGAAAACAAAAGATTCATATAGCCGACCCCACCTAATGGGATAAATACTTGGATATTATTATTGTTGTTGTTATGGCTTAAACATTGGATCCGGAGGAAGGAAAGTATATTTAATGGCTCTCATTCACTCCATTATGACTTGAGCTATTGTTCATCCTCTCAGTGAGGGAGGTTGCTTTAAAGCTCATGCATATAGATTTCAACTTTGGTGAAGGATGGATGAAGAAGAAAACAAGAGACATAGACAAGCTTCAATCATAATTCAAAACTCATGTGCTTATAGCTCACGCTTTTAATAAAGGAGGAATCATCAAGCGAAGAATAATTACTATGAATGACAACTTAATTCTCTCTTTTACAATTCATGTTTTACAACTCACGCTTTCAAGAAAAGGAAAATTGAGGAGTTAGTGATGGATACTATAACACTTTTGTGCTATAATTAACACTTTTCATGAAGGAGGGAAGTAGGAAGGGAAGGAGAAAAGCAGCAATAGTAATTTAAAAAACATGTTTTAGCTCTCATTTTCCCCAGAGGGAAGTGGGGAATTGTTATTAATATTCCCTCTTTCACTATTGTTTTGGCTCACACTTTCAATAAGCCAAAACAGAGGATGATAAGAGGGAAAACTCAACTCATGTTCCATATAGCTTTCACTTGGAGGGAGGGAAGAAAGGCAGAGAGGCATAAAATGTAATTAAGGGGGCATTTGGTTCAATGTCATATTATTTGAAAAAATTAATTGTTTAGTTTGATGTCATGTTAACATAATATTATATAAGAAAATTATAAAATTATCATTCTAAAATGACATCTAGATGTCACTCAAAATTAAATGATGTCTAGATATCACCTTAATTGTAATAAAAGGAGGTGATGCTTGATTTTTATTATAATCTTTTAATATAATGGCAATGAATCAAACAAACAATAATTCAAAGATAATACAGACATCGAGACAACATTGAATCAAACACAAACATTTCCTAAGAATCATGTGCAATAATAATATATTTTGATGATAGATGAAGAAACTATAGAGTGAGACATCTAAAACAATTAAAAACTCATGAGTTATACCTTATAGTTTTCATAAGTAACAAAGAACAGAGACAAACAAGTTAAAACACTTGTGTTATAGCTCACACTTTCATTAAGGGAGGGGGCCGGCAAAGGGGAGACATCAAAAGTTAATTATAAATCAAGCACTATAGCTGAAGCTTTGGTGTTGGAAGTAAAGTGAAGGTAACCTGCCTTCGTTTGTCCTTTAGAACTCATATACTACAACTCAAGATTTGGTGTAGGAGGGAAAGAAAAAGAAATATGTACGTTCAAACTCATGTGCTAGTTCAAACTTTCGGTGAAGAAGGGTAGGAGGGTAGCATTAAGATATAATAAAATTCATGTGCTACAAGTTATGTTTTGCTAAGTGAGGAAGTAGGAAATTATATTAACATATCTCACATTTGAAATTCCAATGCTATAGCTCATGATCTCATTAAAAGAGGGAAAGAGAAAAGGAGGTAAACATCAAAACAATTTAATACTCATGGCTACGGGTCATTTGGGTAGAGGAAAGATCGGGGAAGGGAATGATTGTTAATGTCTCCTCCCTCCCTCTTTTGAAAGTCAAGTCGTATGGCCCATGCTTTCAGTGAGATAGGAAGGGATTGTGGAAGTGAGACAAAAAGATGATAAAAAAATGTGCTACACCCTATAAAGCACGGACAATAACACGAGAACATGATTTTCTAAAATAAAAAACACAAATACATATAACACGACAAATAATATAATAATAAAAACTTTATGTTCAATGACATGAAATAGCCAACAATTCATATAAAACAGAATGTATTATTGCAACATGCATTTAAAAATAAACAATAATATTTAAACTAGAGCTTAAAAAATGAAATGATTGCTCCAAGCAAGCATACAACAAGCATATGAAGAAGAAGAGCAATCGAGCAAGGTTAAAAAATTAGAAAAAAAAACATGTGGCTTACAAAATATTGAGGTGGAGAACCGCCGTCTATAGTAATAGTATAGACGGCAGTTCTCTTTGGAGAACCACCATCTAGTATAAGTATACTATATACGGCGGTTTGGAACCGCCGTAAATAGCCTATATTCTTCTACGGCGTTCGAATAAGCGGCGGTTGCGATAGATATTTTAAGGCAGTTTTAAACCGCCGTAAAACGGGTTTCTTGTAGTAGTGATTGAAGTAACTGTACCGTCATTAGTGTCCTAGAAATATCCTATAAGTATTCTAGAAGTGTCTTGGAAGTACCTCAAAGTTTCCCAAAGTATTTTAGAGTATCCTTACGTGTCTGATTAGTGTCCTTTTCTAAAAGAGAAAATTACATATACATCACTCTGCAAAATTGTATTTACATATTAACCTCCCTTCAAAATATATTTACACTAGTGCCACCCCATAATCTTAAATATTACATATACGTCATTCAAGTTAACTTTCGTTAGGAATAAATAAAATATATATGAAATATTTCATTTGTAGGTAATCATCAGCTCAACACCATCTCACGGGCACGTCGTCAGGTATCTCATTAATATAATCAAGCCATAATTGGCCACCGTATGTCAATCACAGACTGCAACCACGTCATCGACTACCACCAACATCCATACTGTCAGTCCTATACAACCAAGTAGTTAGTGCTGTAAATGAACCTAGTTGTTTGATGAATAGCTCGAAATTCAGCTCGATAAGAGCTTGTTCGTGTTCAGTTTATCAGTACTAACAAATAAACTTGAATATAATTTTAAAAGCTCGATTGGTAAATCAATTAGTTTGAACATACTAGAGTTCAACTAGTTAACATTCATGAACTGTTCGTATGAACTTCATGAATTGTTCGTATGAACTTCATAAACTGTTCGTATGAACTTCATGAACTATTCGTATGAACTTCATGAACATAATCGTTAATTGTAAAACTCAATATGATGTGTTTTAATAATTTTAGTTATCTATTAATGAGGAAAAAATTCATGAATCATAATGATGAATCTGTTCATGAACATATTAATATCCTTGATATATAAGAGCTTAACTATAGTTTTCGTGTTCATGAACTTAAATTTATATGAACTCGTTCATGAACACATTAGTGAGCTCGTTTATAACTATATTAATCAAGCCCAAACATTCCTTTATGTTCGCGAAATAAGCTCGAGCTCGATTTTTGTAAACGTGAACATGAACAAAACACTACTCAACTTAACTTGGTTCATTTACAGCCCCATCAACACCGCTTGTTGCCACTGCCAAGCACCATCATGAGTATTTGAGTTAGGTTAACTATGATTTAATCATGATAATACTAACAAAGTGTCACAGCTGTAATATTGAAAATTATAAAGTAGAGCATGCGCAAAATAAATCTTGAAGAGCAGTTAATATGTAAATGCAATATTTTAAAATGACATGTATGTAATTGCTCTTTTCTAAAAATATTATTTTATTAAGACATATCATGTTGCGTGTCCAAACATGATGTCAAATTGTACCCCACAATGTCCGTGTCTCAAGCTTCAAAAAAAAAGGTTTCAAAAAAAAAGTCTGTGTCCCAAGCAATGTTTGGCACCAACACAATGGTGTATGGAGGTGTTTGTGCTTCCTAAGCTATACCTCATACTTCCCATTAGCAAGGGATGGAGGGAGACAAACGATAATTCAAACCTCACGTAATAGCTATTTCGCTCATGCTTTAAAATAGGGAATGATGGAGTAAAGCATTAATAACACTTTAAACCTTACGTGTTATAAATCATGCTTTCCCTTTACGAGTAATAAATCATGTTTTCCATAAGGGAGCAGGGAATAAAATTATTATTAATATCACCTTTCTTTTCTCCTTCAAAACTCATGTGCTGTATAAATCACATACTTAAAGATGACGAGAGAGAAAAAGAGAGTTGCGTCAAAAAAAAAAAAAAAAAGCAAGGTAAGGAGAGGAAGAGACACTTCAAAATTTAACTGCTAAAGCATTTTGCTTTCACCATTCAGAGAAGGTGGAGGATAGGAGCAAGGCAGGCCACAGAAAATAATCTAGAACTTATTTGCTATAGCCCATGAATATGGAATGAGACTATTCATTTAATGGCTACAAGAAAAAACAAAATTAGCAAGATTAATTTCTAATATAAGGCTATAAAGGGTAGTAACATCTAGATAATGTTTGTGTACACAGTACACATCAATGCTCTCTCGATCCTAAAATAATGGGAATCACGACCCTTATTCATTTCTGGTTTGCAAGAGTTTTCAGAATCATGTCAAACCATTTGATTACAAAAACAACATATGAATGTCAAAGTTACAGAAAGAATATAATAAGATATTTCAGACAAAAAGAGGCAGAATTCTGAAAGTCTTTTTCTCTGTCAAAAGGAATATATAAAATATGTATTCTCAAGCGAGTAAGGCAAATATAATAGGTAGTTGCAAAAAGATATTGAAAATTAGAAGAGATGGAGTCATCCCTAGACTGGTGGCAGTCCCCTCTTCTTTACCAGTGAAACTGCTGCCACTACTTGTCCAGGTGGCATCCAGTCCGTACTTTGCGCCCAATCAGTTGTCCTCGGCTCTCGCAAACCCCTTCCAAGGATAACTCCATCTCTCATGTTTCCATTTAGTGCGCTAGGGCAAGGGTGTCCTTTGCAATACTCACAGGTTTTCTCCCAAGGTTTCAACCTCTTCTTGCTCATCTTCTGTTGCAAGATTTTGATGTCACATCATAAAATTTCTTTCAACGAGATTTCTTAGAACCACTACAAGGTTGTTTTGACTAGAATCCTACATAGGATTCTTGTCTTGCTCGTCTTCTGTTGCAAGATTTTGATGTCACATCATAAAATTACTTTCAACGGGATTTCTTAGTTCCACTACAAGGTTGTTTTGACTAGAATCCTACATAGGATTCTCGTCCTACACAAAGTTTCTTTGAACACCTTGGGGTTTCTTCGTGATGCAAGGTTGCACCATGAGGTTTTCCCTTTATGCCTTCAAAGATCTTTCTTTAGCTCTGCAAAAAAGGAGTTTCTGTATCCGTAGGGTTTCTGGAACTGATCTATTGACCACCCACACACACACATACAAATTTGCCTTATAAGTATGAATATTAGGAATTTAATAATAAGCATCATTAAAAGAGTTGGATTCTTTAAGCTAATTAAACATGTACCCTGATATTATATATGTAAATAAATTTAAACACACAAAACAGCTTAGAGGCAGTTTTCCTAGGCTTAAAATAATTTGGGGATGTGCATATAATTGGCTAAGATTTATGATGTAGTTTCCCTTAACCACAACTCTAGTTTAAGAACTACAGATTGAAGTTGCTCTGCAGACTAGTAGAGTTTAAAAGAAAAAGAAATTTTGCAGATAATACCAAAATACTGAGAGCAAAATGTGCTCACTAAATTAGGAGTGCATATGTAATTCACCATAATTTTGAATGAAACTTTTATAAGTGAACTTACCAAGACCATTCCCATCAATATTGCAGTAGAACCAACCATAGCCACCATGTCACTCCTTTTATACCACGTCCAAATACCAGTACAAGTTCCAGTGACTAAACCACCCAAAATAATGCCCATCAGAAGAACAGCACCTGAACAATCATAAGCAACAAGTGCTTCAATTCCCGTAGACTGGAATAACTCCCATGCGTCTCTAGCTGAGTGATTGAAGCCCTTTCCGTTGACTGCAATCTAAACGAGAAAGAAATGAAAAAAGTTCACCAAACAGCTATAAAAATGACGTAGTACAAGTATTATTAAAAGTTTTTGGGAAAATTTACATCTCTTGAAATTTTGATGCATTACTTGTTTAATTCTTAAATTGTCATATTTACACTAGTCACAAAATAGTTCTATCAAATTTGATCATTGAGTTAAAATCTGTCAAACAAGTCTGCATCTTAATATTCACTATATAACGTAATACTTACAAGTATTTTGAACTAAAACTAATTTTTTTTACTGTTGAACTAAAAATGCTTAAAATAGGATATTATGACATAAATTATAAGCTATCAAAATAAAGTGATTTACTATAAGCACAAGTACCATACAACAATATGACAAATTTAAAAAAATTAAGATACAAATACGTCAGGATACAATAATATATAAGAAAATTTTGATTAATTCCATCCAGACCTCTGAGGTAGATGCTCAATTCTATGTAGGTTCATAAAAACAAAAACATACTATTTGAGTTCTTTCCCAAAATATTTTCTATGCAGATCCTTTTTCATAGATTCTGTTAAGTTGTTACTTTAAAAAAATTAAAATATACATTTAAATATTAAAAATTACTATTATAGATTAACATATACAGAAAAAATAAAAGTTAAGATTAGAATAGTAATTAAAAATATTTAAATATGTATTTTTTAATTTTTTAAAATAATAACTTAACAGCCGAACTTAATGGAATCCATTAAAAAGGACTTGCATGAAAAAATTATACTAGAGAACCCAAATGGCACATTTTCATTTTTTTGAACCTACGTGGAATTAATATTCTACCTAAGGAGCCTTAATGGAATTACCCCTTTTGATTATGACAATGGGCTACAAAAAGCAAATGTTTGGGAATGATATATTTTAATTCGACCAAGTTTTGATATACGAACTTGCAGAAAAAACTATGTAAAAGAATATGCCTTAATTCATGAGTGTGAGTGTTTCAAAACACGTATGACTGTTTCAAAACACCAGAACATACAAAAAAGACTACAAATAGAAGATTCAAAATCCATAGTGACTTAGTACAAAAACACCTGTATACCATATTTCACAGGTTAAGCATCATGTCATTTCTAATTGACTAGATGATAGATACTCCACTTTACAATTAACAGTTTTTATTTTCCAAGTTAAATTAGCAAAAGTTTGACATTACGATTTTATCATCTCCCAAAACTACATCACTTAATTACCTCAATTATGTTTCGCTATTCATCAAAACATGAAATTTAAAATATAGAAAATAATCATATCTAAATTGTTTAATAAAAAGACAAAGTTAGGGTTTATACCTTCTAAAAAGACTGATGTTTAACACAGATATAATAACTGCACTATATATGGTAGCAGATTTAAGTAATTTTTTTATAAGCAGTAACTAAATATACATGCACATACTAAGCATATAGAAAAAAAGAGTTCTTGTGCCAAAGGCTCTCCGCTTAACAAGGGTAGAGGGAGGCTAGTCCATTATACACAATTATTCCTTTATTCATAAAAAAGAGACTGAATAAGCATATATAAAATATTAAAAAATTCACTAACAAAATTGAACTAGTTTTCACATCTACGATAGATCAAGAAAAAACACAAAATAGTTATAAGGCCACATCATGTTAAATTGGAAGCAAAAAATTTTCATCCAAAAAGTTCTTCAGAATATGATAGTTATGTTATATCATATAAAAGATTTTAACTCTAATACAAGAGATCAAAACTAAAGACAAACAAATTAATGGCAATCTTAAAAGTAATGAACAATAATTATACAAAAACTTAGAGCAAACATAAACTTCCAAACAAGAACTATAATAGATACTTGTAACAAAAATGATACTTTCATGTAGTGAAGAATATATATGATCATGAGTTGAAAATGAGGTTAACAAAATATTAACACATAAACAAGTAAAATATGACCAACCTGAACATATGCATACTTATTGAAGAAGCGGACTAGTGTCTCAACGAGGTGGAATAGAAAGTCAACACAACAAAGCAAACACTCGTTGCTTCCTATTTTGGAACGAATTCCTCGGATCTAAACATTTGTAGCCAAAATGAATAAATTAGAACAAATCTACAAGCATAAATGAATACAAGAACAACTCAACAATAGGAAAAATGTCATGCAAAATACAATGAAAGAATTACCTCCCATCGTAATGTTCTTATCGCCGCCGTAAAAAGTGAACCATAGCAAATGCTACCAAAAGAAGTTGTCATTGCATAACGTAATGATTTTGAAAGTGGTTTTGAAGGCATCGATGTTGCTCTTCGACCACCATGAATAAGAACAAGAAACACCATTCCAGATACTAAAACATGAACTGTATTGCATAGAACTGCACCAGTCCAAAATAAACTAACAGAAAAAATCTGCATAGAAACATATCGAAGATAATGTCATTTGAATCATGTTATAGAATGGATAAATAAATAAACATCGAGTGGAAACTAATAAATAGCAGAGAAAAAACTTGCCAGCTCACCACAAGAAGCCACCAACGCATGCTACAGTCTATGTTTGAGGCAATTATTCCAGATACTCCAAATGACCACAAAACAGCCCAACAAAGCATTATGAACACAAATGCATAGGCAATTCTCTTCACTTCTGGAAGATTCTGGACCATTTTTACAGCCTTTTGCAATACTAACATTGTAAAAGGAATCCTGCATTAGAAGTACAAATTACAACAACAATAATAATAGTCTATTTCCTAAATTAGTAAGGCCCTATTTGTTTGGTCTTTGAAAACTAACCTGGTTTAATTTTAACAAGGCATATCACATCACACATAAAATTTAATATTAAAATTTATCTTTATTTCATATCCTATACGTATTACTAAAATAATAACTAACTTATGTCACATTCCTCACATATCCCAACATAATAACTAACTTTTTTCACAAAATGAACATAGCTAAAAAAAAATTTGTGATCATATCAATGATGTTTTAGCCATGGACATTTTGGCCATGAGCTCAACTGAGCGTAAGAATGATAAGAAGGCAGTATAATGTCAAAAATTAACAGCCTCAACATAAAATATATATCTTTTCAATTGTTCTTAGCATAATACTGATTCATCATTACAGCACCTGGTAGATAATTCTAATTCTTGAATAACAGAAAATGAAGCAAATTATTTTGAAAGGGAGAAGTACCTATCTAAAACCGACATTACATACAGAAACTGCAGGGCAGCCCCGACGCCGAAAGCGACCCCCCAGAAGAACAGCTCTCCCCAAAAGCAGAGGACACTGATAACGGCAAGATAGGTCGTGAGGAAGTGCACTGAAAGCTTCATGAGCTGCCCCGCCCACGACCCCATCAGCACTAACCACGCCCATGAAACCACCGTCCCGACGCCGCCCGCCATACCGTACAGCGGCCAGAACGTCTCCGTCAGCTCCGACCGAGGCGACCCGTCGTCTCCCTCAGCAGCGGCGGCGGAAGCAGCAGCGGCGGCAGGCGCGGCGGCTGTCATATTCGTGAAACGGTCGATGTTGAGCCGATCGGCCTTCCCGAACCGGTTCATGCCGAGCACAAAGAGGGAAGAACCAAAGGCAAGCAGGTGAATGACGAACACGAAGAGCCAGAACACGTCCCTCCACTTCCTTGCAGGCTCCGCCACGCCAGCCGGAGGCAGAACCGGCGGAGAACTCCCCCGACCATCCTGCTTGAACATCGGAGCGTCAGGGTAGCAGCGAAACCCTAGAAGCATTACAAAATAGTTCGATATTGAAGAGCTTTACAGTACCTCTTCCTCCTCATCTGGCGTGGCGGAGGAGCCTCCGTCAGTATAGGAGAAGACGACCGGCGAGTTTCTGATCATCGTGACTCCGCCTCTTGTGAGATCGGAGGGTCGATCGACAGTGGGCGTGGGCTTTGAATTCGAATTCGAAGCGCCCTAAGAGGATTTCCTGCCGCCAAATGGAAAATGGGAAGGAAGAGAGGGAGGACGGAGAATTTGGCATTGGGCAGTTGCAGCCTGCAGGGAGGGTAACGTCTCCCCAATTAGTTACTGTTCACGTCACGACTTGCGCTTTGGCCCTAGCGTTGACTGCGCTCTCTATTTTGTATCAAGGTACCTCACTTTCACATCCATTATACTTGAGTCCCACTTTAAAGGAAACTTACGTGCTTAACAGTTAAATTTATCCTATTTACATATTAAATATTTTATTTACATTTACAATTTTTGGTGTATTTGCGCGAAAGGTTATTCATCTCATCACAGGAAGTATGTACCTGTTCAATCCTATATTATTTGATTTGATTTTTTTAATAATTATTTGATTTAATTTTCAGTTAATAATCTTGAGAAAATACAAGTAAAAAGTGCAAAACTGCTTCGCAATAAAGAGTTACCAATCCTAATGCCCTATCTGCCATAATTACATCCAAATTTAAAATAGTTTTTAATAATAATTTTTTTAGTCAAAGTTTTTTTTTATATGAAATGATTACTTTTCACAACGAAGAAAACAAAACATTTACATCACAATATCAATTGTATTTCCATTTTGGATAAATTATTTATCAGTTCTCAAGCTGTAAATATTTTTTATTTTAATTAATTTTAGTTCTATTATTCATTAATTTTAATTAATTTTAGTTCTTTGTCATCATTTTTTCTCACATTATTTTTTATTTTCCCTGTTTAAATGTAAAAATAATCTTACCTGAAATAAAATTACCTAGTACTTAGGTTAACAAATATTTTTGTATTTCATGAGATGTCTAGTCTTATTTTTTTTACTAGTCCCTTAATGGAACATAATTTTTAAAGTTTATAAAAAAAAAAGAAGAATATAAAACAAATATGAAAATTTTGAAGGTTATAAGTTTATTGAAAAAACTTTTATTTTACTTTAATTTTCACAGAATTCATTACAAATGTAAAGATCATTATGAATAAAAATAGATGATAAATAATCACATTAAATAATTCAAAATTCACAAATTAATACGATAATATCTTCATTTGTTCAGAAATTTAATCCCGTTAATTTAACTTTTCACTTTTAATTCCGAACAATTCTTAGAAATAAAATTAATTTATATTTCACAATTATACATGAACTTTAAAAATAAAATTTATTAATATTTTATAATAAAAAATATATTTCACATCCAACGTAATCTTCACATCGCATACATCAATTTAAATTTAATATGACTAAACAAGTGCATAAATATTGATATATTCATTTAGAGAATGTAAAATAAATTACATTTATATACATATAACAAGTGAAATAAAATTATTTTTATATTTTAAATAACGCATATGATGTTTTAATTCTAAGATTTGTTTAATATGACATTAAAAAAAAACAATACCTTCAATATGACTTTTCATGCAGTTTATATAAAAGAAATCGCATAAAAAAGGATCAATTGTTTTAAGGTCATTTTAATTTGACATCTTTTAGTTAAAGGACATCTTTTGAATACAATCTTTAAAAATAAATGATAAGCGTACTTCAAAAAAAGATTACTTGAGCTGAAAAAGGAGGTTTTTTTTATGGAAAAAAGGATAGTGTTTTTTTTTTTTTTTTGAAAGCAAAAGGATAGTGTTAATAGGTATATTTATGGGTGACAAATTAGATTGATGGATTAAATTTCTATCCAAATTCAAATATAATCCGACCCGAATAGCTCAAA
Source organism: Apostasia ramifera (assembly GCA_019297695.1). Classification (NCBI taxonomy): domain Eukaryota; kingdom Viridiplantae; phylum Streptophyta; class Magnoliopsida; order Asparagales; family Orchidaceae; genus Apostasia; species Apostasia ramifera. The sequence continues at coordinate 65,211 of JAEMOT010000987.1, read as the reverse complement.
TCAAACCCAATCTAATTATTAAACAATCAAGTCAATAACTTAAAACCGACACAAGTAATAAATAAGTCGATCAACCTATCAACTTGAACTATTTATAAAATAAATATTTACAAATGAGTAATTTAAATCCAACCAATTAAATAAACAGATTATAATTTATGACCCATAATTGGAATTTCTAAGTCAAATTAGTTTAGGTTAAAGTATAAATAATAAAATATATCTTTTCCACAAGACTAAATTAAAATAGAGACATAAGGACCTAATACTTTAACCATTTAATAATGTATGGGACCTGATTAAAAGATTTCAAATAAAGTGAACCAACTTGAAAGATGTGTCATACTATAGAGACTTGCAAATAATTTCCCACGGTTCATAACTAGGTCCAGGCCAAAACCAATTTCAATAACAATCCAATGTAATAATCAATAAACTGGACTCACCAGCATGACTGAAAAATAATAAAAATTTAATATAAGAGCCATGGCAAAATTTTCCAATACATATTGCTCCCAGTTATTTTTTCCTATAACAAAGCACACATATAAGATTAAAAAATGGAGAGATTTTCAGCAGCAATTGTAAACAACTACGAGATGCTCTGAGAAATAGAAGCCCTTGATTGCAAAATCACCGGATAAACAAAATGGTTTGCTTACAGTGTAAGATTGTCAGGATTCTCAACAATCTTAGCAAATGTCTGAAGGAAGGCAGCCAAGTCTGCACCATAAATAATCCTGTGATCCGCAGTGACATTCACCTACAGAGCAAGAAACAGATTAATCCTGAGAAAAAGACTGATTTGGTGAGATCATGAAGAAAATCATATGTTGAACAATGAGTATTCATACAACTAATAATATTAAATGGTTTGGATAATAGCTATTAATTTGAATGACCCCAAACAAGAGTACTAATAATAACAAAATTTTAATCCTAAATTAGTCGAGATTGGCTACAAGATTTCTCTTCTCTATTCTGGAGATGGATTCCCTCAAATTTACATATAGGTGCCTTCATAGGTCAATGTAGTAATGTTTATTCATATTTAATGACAATATCTCAAATAATTTTTAGCATTTCCTTCTCATTATCTTGACTTGGATCCCCTCATTTCACATACAAAAGACTTCTCTAGCTTGATGATGAAAATAGGCAAACCATCTTAAACATCCATCCATCCATCCCTAGCCCTAGGTAGGACACCCATCTTATCCTTAATAGGGTCACTTTTTACGCAGGCAACTCTGGCATAGCCAATATTCAATCTAAGTATCTGCATCTTAGCTAAATCAACATTACGAATGATTAGCCACTTGACAACCCAACACTCTCTCACATTTGTTTTGATGATGAAAAAGATTAACAATTAATAAACAAATCAGCAATAACAAAGAATTCGATTCGTAGAAAATTGATAGAAGATGTTGCAAAAGGAAGACCGCATTTGACAACAAGCCTATACAAGCAAGAGAACCAAAGAGAACCAAACCAGAAAGTGCTATAGACCCTCTTGATGTTAATGTTCACAATGAAGGCGGTGACAATAATAGTCATCAAAAGAGTTGTCTCAGTCCAACAGATCCTTTTTGGTGAAGGTGATCAAGAAAAGATGAATTCAAAGATAACATTGATCGTTCTCTTCTCCAAGGTAATGAATTGAGCTGGCTAAGCCAACTCGTGCAGAGTGGCATCGATCTGCACTATAGGCTCTAGGCTATCTCAATGAGGCCTCCTATATCATTCATTGCCATCAACATTCCTCATGTTGTTCCTGTAGAGGAAAAAACTCCTTCAAATGACCTAGGTTAGTCTATCGATCAAGGCCTTGAAGTTGTTGCATTAACAAGTTTATGGTAGTAATATGTGTCAAACTCTTAATACTTCATTGTATCATGGCCTAGGGATGGGTTAGGCTTTCTCTTCGATGGAATAGTCAACCCATCCTTCTACACGGTTGAGGAAATCTCAGCAAGCGAACAATTGAGATAGGTGTGCAACTCATACTAGCACTAGTCCCGTTCATTGCACCTCTTTCCTTAGTATTACTGTGGAGACCTTGCCTACCACCACTGGATGAAAGTCGGAGTGAATCCTCCATATAGGTGTATTGGCCTTGTATAAGATCTCGATGTAACAAATCAATTTTTTCAAATCGAGGGACTAACAGGAAATTGTTGTGTGCAAGTCCCCAGCAGTATCTGAACATGGATATGCCAAATTCAACACCTTTGGCCTCCGTGGTAGCAACAAAGAACATGTTGGTTTAAGTCCGAAAACTCTCGTTTGATTGCCACTTGAGACCGAATCATCTTTGCTCCTTATTCGTTCCTCCAAATAAGAAAGAGAGCAATTCCAACTTAAGGTGGTCATAAGACTAAATATACTTTAAAGAAAGTTGGGTTTATCAAATGAGTGTTAACCCCATCAGTGTATGGGTCATCAAGCGAAAGAAGTTCAACACCACTTTAAATCATTAGATGTGTTCATGTAGATATGATTTTCCCCGATGAGGGTTGAGCTTCAGAGTTGTAGTTGTCAGGCAAGGGAGGGGCTAAAAAACGGGTGCCTCGGCGTCAAGAAATCCGAATAAGGTGTTGAATACTTTGAGTATTGTTTATGGAATCTTAGGTTTAGTGAGTGCTGACTTAAATTGTGACGCTCAAACAATAATGATTTGAGTTCAAAAATTTAAACTATTTTGGACCTAAAAGAAATATTTTTGCAGTTAAAAGAAAATTTTTTGCACCTAAAAATAAGAATTTTGAATCTATTTATAAGAGAAAGAAAATAGGGGACCAAAATGCAATTTTTCCGTTAAATCAGATGAGAACAGTGGCATTGAACCGCCTTTCCCCTGCTTTTGTGCGTGTCGCCCGTACGATTGGAGAGAGAGAAATTTCTTTATCTCCCTCTCAATCTCTCGGTTACTCTCTGCCGCCCGTGCCCAAGGCAGCAGTAGCGGCAACAGCGCCTGCAACCAGCACGAGGAGGAGAAGGAGAAGAAGGAGAAGAAGGAGAAGAAGGAGAAGAAGAAGAAGAAGGAAAAGTGGAGGAAAAGGGATTAAAGCAGTTTTTCTCGTCCGAAATTTTTGCACAAATTTTTCAGCCTTTCAAGTTATCAACATGCCGTATAAGAGGTAGGCATGAGTTCTAAATTATTTATTAAATTAAATCTGCAAATTAATTAATTAATTTGATATACGTAATTTTATGCGTTATGTTGAATTAAAAATAGCACGTACACTTAAATGCTTGTTTTATAGTTAAATCCATGTTACTGGAATTATTATTGTTCAAAATGATTCATTACATGCATGATTTCTGATCAAGCAGCATAATTAATTAATCGTAGAATAGAACATTGATTTCTATGCTGAAATAAATCTATAAGAATGTCAAGAGCATGATGATGTATATTTAAAGTATTATTGAGTTGTTTATCAAGTTTAAAGGCAAAATGAGATTTGTGGACTTGGAACAACTAAATGTGATTATAAAGATATTTTAAAGATCGACAACGAATTAAAAAGAGTTTCTTATCGCGTTTATGTCCCTGCCTATGCTCGAGCTATATGACATGGTAACCTGCCAAATATCGGAGATGGTTGCCAAGATATGTAAACAACCTACTAACTATCGGGGATAGTTGTATGTGTGGCACTCCTCCATTTGCGGGGTATAGGAGTTGCCAAGGATCCTATGTATATGTGATGATGAAAAGAGACAGTTAAGACATAATTCAAGAAACCAGAAATTATGGGCCCGAAAGATAAAAGTATAAAGAATAAAAAGAATTTACAGCGTATTATTAATATTGCATGTTAATGTGACCACAACATTTATATCATGACTGTTACATTGCCTTGACTATTTATTATTGATGCTGATAAGAAAGAATAATATATCTTTGCTTGTAAATAGTTTTTATTTAGCAAGTTAGTGCTTATTGCATATTCAATCCTGAGGTCGGTGGACTGATGCCTTCATTAGCAGCTACTGGCGAAGAAAAAGGCACACGAGGAGTCTACGAGCACTAAATCAAGAGGATTTGTAGTTCGGTTTGATCTTTTCTTATTGTATAAAGTCATATGTAAATAATGGTCTGTGGATAAATAAATATGTGTTAAACATATTTATAGTTCGGCTTGTCATTTAAGTTATATTGCTTCCATTGTATGTGTTAAACAATTTTATTTTGTTAAAGTTAAATATTTCGTTATATAATCTTCCCTATGATTTAAATCAGTTGTTGTGGTGTCCGAAAGGGGGACGTCACATAAACTCACACCATCCAAACTAAAAATTAGAACAAAAGAACAAAAAATTCCTCATGAGCCTATTCCTATCCCCAAGCTTGATGCTTTACATGAGTTACCAATTATTATTGATCCTCACCACTTCCAAGGGTCACCACCTACTACTTCACCTTCACTACTTTCAGTAAAGCCACCATTCATGGAGTTATGCCCATAACCATCTACTAGTTCCATGCACATTAAACCTACATCTATGGACTCATTATTCCTACCACCATTTACTAGTCCCACGTTTCATCTTTCGCATGTTCCCTGTGTCAAATTCGTACTACATAAGGGACATGATCTTTATGAGGGTTCTATTTAGTGCATTAATTTTTCCATCAAAGTTATCTATCGACAGCGAGCATGACAATCTTGCATGTAGCTCAAACTTGGGAAGGACCCATCAATTGTCTTCCCACCTGATAGCATCAAGGGTCCCCATTTGCCATTACTAGGCTATTGAGTAACGGCGATAATGGCGAGTTTACCGCTTCTACATAGGTAAGGCATAGTCATACATAACTTTTAGGTCTATTTGTTTGCAAAGTTAAATTTAACAAGGTTAAAATTCAACTTGGATTGAGATATTTTTTTATTAAAAGTTGTGAATGATGTAAAGTAAAGTTAATTATTATGTTGGGGTGTATGAGGGATGTGATATAAAGTTAGTTATTATGTTGGGATATGTGAGTGATGTGATATAAGTTAATAATTATTTTAGTAATGTGTGTAAGATGTGAAATAAAATTAATTTTTAATATTAAATTTTATGAATGATGTGATATGCCTGGTTAAAATTAAACTAGGTTAATTTTAAATGGGCAAACAAACGGGGCCTTAATATTAAATTTTAACTATATTTCACACCATATATATATTTTAAAATAAAAAGTTAACTTTACTTCGCAATCCACACGGATACTAATAATAACTAACTTGTATCACATCCCTCAAATATCCTAACATCATAACTAATTTTATTTCATATCATATACAATTCTTAATAAAAAAATATCCTCATCCAAGTTTAACTTTAACCTTATTAAAGTTGACATTTGCAAATAAACACAATGCTCTGTTCGGTTGGAGGGAAAAAAGATGATTTGGAAAATATTTGTGAAAAATTTTAGAAAAATATGTATGATGTGAAATAAAGTGAGTTAGTTATATTAAAAATTGTGTTGGATGTGAAATAAAGTGATTGTTTAATATTGAAATTTGTGTAGGATGAGATATAAAATAATTTTTAAAGATTTTTTTAAAATAAATTTAAGATTTTAGCCATGGCTAAAATAAGTCTTTTTTTTAGCCAATTGTCAAACAGAGCCGTCAAATTGGATGAATTTTGGGGAGATTTTAGATGAGATTTTCATAGAGAATTAGGATTTAAAGATTGATCTAAGCTAGCACACGAATAAGAAGAGGGGATCAGATTCATTGTTCCTTCATATTTGAAGCATGATCATCATATGGTTTGAGTCCATTACCTTTTCTATTTATGTTTTCTCTCAATTTCTTTGTTTTCTTTGTGTTTCCTCTTTAGTATAGTTTATTTCTTATATCTATTACATGTGTGTCGGGTCTGAATTATTCCTCTACTATTAGAAGACATCAATATTTCTAGGCTTTTATTTATTGAAATTTCTTTGATTTTCTTCTATATATTTCTGAGATTGAATATCTTGTATGGGAATGTTTCCCATTTGATGTTATTTAGTAGATGATTGTTGATTAGAATTTGTGCACAATTATTCGAATTTATAAATAGGAAAAATTTCATATGATCCCCTGAGGTAGATCCCAAATTCCATGTAGGTCCACAAAAATTAAAACAAGCCAACTGGTTCCCTCCCGCTTAAAGACAAGAAGAGTGTTCTTATCTTAAGACCCCCACTTGCCCTTGCCTATTAAAATAAGTGGAGAGAGGCTAGGTTTTCCACGTGGGTCTTTTTTTATGAATTTCGTTAAATTTCATTGTTAAGTTGCCATTTAAAAAATTTTAAAAATATGTTTACACATTGAAAATTACTATTTTAAACTAGGATATTGTTAACACGTGATTCCAGCGCTACATCTCAGCCGTACACGTGGCGCCTCTAGGGGCACGTTAACCCTTTATTTTGCTGATTAATTACAATTTTCCTTTTCGTAGATCTCAAACTTTGATCCCGATGGTCCAGACCATCACGTGCCTCGTCGTAGAGGATTAAGCTACAGCGGTCCCATGGCGTCGGGGACGACGTATCCCAGCTCTCCCCAGCCATCGGCAACGATATTCCAAGCTGTCTTCCAACACCATCGGTAACGATGTTTCACATATGCACGTGTCAGCGTGCCACGACCGTACTATTTTCAATGGCACACGCTTCCTCCAGTAACACAAACTGAAGATCCGCATGCTCTAGCCATCACGGACCCCTAGAAGAATTGTGAAGTTCAAGAAGCCAGGGTCTCCACCTACTACTTCCAGTTCCTCCGGTGGCCGACAGTGGTGGGACCACCAGCGTGAATTCAACAATTCCCGTTCCGGAGGACTCAAGTGGAGCTCCACTACTGATCGACTATAAGTACCCTTGAGCAAGCTTCAAGAAAAAGGGGGCCTCCTCTTGATTTTTTTCTATTATTTTTTACATCTGTACTAGGCCTAAGCAGCTTTCCCTTTGAAAGATAGTAAAGGACTCCTAGCTGATCCGGTGGATGTAGGGGATTTCATCTCTGAACCACCTTAAATCTTTGTGTGCTCTGCTAGATGCTTTTCTTTCTCGTTTAAGCCTTAATCACCCGACTTAGCTCTCTGCGTACTGCCATCTCTTGGGACTCCTTACGTCAATATTTTTCTAGTGCTTTCATTGAGACTTCAAGAAGATGGTGGCCAGAACACGTAGAACCAACTCCGCAGTCCGCAGCACATTGGCAGGTGAACCTCAGGGCGTCAGGTGATGAAGCCTCAACTTCAGCATCCCGGCGGCACGCCGGATCTACTTCCTCCTCTAGGGGCACCCACAGCTGGCCAATCTCACCAACCTAGTTACTGGCCTCACAACCCAACAGGCCGCGATTCTCAGGCAAACCCAGTCAGTTTGCGCTATCGTGCTGTCGCCATCACCTCTTCCACCGATTGCGGCGGTCCGCGACCCTCTTCCGTCGATTGCGGCGGTCCGCGACCCTCTTCCGCCGGTTGCGGCAGCTCCTGAGCCTCTCTCGCCGGTCGCGGCGGTTCCCGTTCCTCTCCCTGCTGGAAATCCCTCTGCTCAATCATTTGATTCCTCCCAGCCTCCCAGGCATCATCTCCCTCATCATAAAGTCTACCAGAACCAAAATTCCCTTCCACCGTTCCCTCCATGTTCACTTCCTCAGCCTACCTTCTTTCCTCTAGTCTTTCCTCCTTTCCTAACTGGAAGGAATTCCCCTTTTTCCAGGTGTTCAGACCCTCCCATATGGGCCTAATGCCTCCTTTGTTCCGCTTGACGGCAACGCTCCCTTCTCTGACGCCATCCGTTAAGCGCCAGTTTCGGAGGACTTCAGGCCGTCGTGCCTTGAATCCTACAGAGGAACTACAGACCCCCGTGAGCATATTCAGGGGTTTGAAGCTGCTATCCGTTATCGTCACCCCAATGAAGCCACCAAGTGTCACCTCCTAGTCAACACTCTGAAGGGGGCAACCTTCAGTTGGTTTGTCAAACTGCCCCGGGGCCATATCTGTTCCTATGAACACCTGAAATGGGAACTGCTTGCCTGTTTCATTGGTCGGACACGGATGATAGTGTCCGATATAGTTCTTGCCAACATCAAGCAGGGAGAAAAGGAAAGCCTGCGAGATTACACTAATCGCTTCTTCGCGACAGCAACGGAAGCAGAACACGTCAACCCCGTTGTCGCCATGCACAATTATCGGAGGGATCTCAAGAGCGGGGACTTGTCTAAGTCTCTACATCAAGCAAAATCTCGAAGTTAGCCGGAGGTGGTCGCAAGGGCTAGCCAATTTGTGCTGCTAGAGGATGCTGAGGCCTCTCCCCCCGATGTTTCCAGAGCTAACAAGGAGAAGAAGAGGAAACATCGGGGAGACGAATCATCGAAAGGCGATCTGGTGCTCAAGCGGCGACAGCTTGCTGGCAACAACTTGGGGGTTCCCAAACTCGAACCTAACTGGGAAGGCCCATACATCGTGCGCGAAGTTGCAGGGCCCAACGCTTATTACCTCATGACTTCTGAGGGCATTCAACTCCCCAGAACATGGAGCGGGGATGACCTGAAGAAGTTCTATGCCTGAGTCCTAATCCCTTTCTACATTATTCTTTATACTAAGGATTCATTTGTACAGATTCACCAAGGCTTCTTCTACACTAATATACATTCAAGAACTCAGTTGTTTATAGTCTTATGAAATTGTATTGCTGGCTATCAGTGTTCTAAATCTCGAAGTTTCAGCCATCTCTGAATCATGATCATCACTACAACAATCAACAGAGGCTCTTCTCTGATACAAGATACTGCGTCTAGGTATTTCATGTTCTGGAATCTACGGCTTATTTTCAAATATATTTTATTATCATAATTGAGGGGACCTTCAATCCCGACATTCATGGTAATTTATTCTGGGTATTCATATCTCTTTAAGCATGATCAGTCTGTCATTTATTATTTAGGCATCATGCGACAGGTATGATTCTAACCTTAAAACTTCAACCATCATACCCAAGGTTACCACACCTCGCAAACGATGGTTCATTATACTCACAATCCATATACGAAGGTCACTGAGCCTAGTTATGCCTAAGGCAGACGGAATTTCCTCCCAACACTTGGAACCTCTCCATAAGCCCACTTGGTTAGCGGAGGGCCAGAAGAGCCTACTTGTAACCTTAGGGCAGTCCATGTTATCTGTTCATGATACAGGTCCCCCCTAAGCAGGGTGCTTTCGCCTCCCACTAAGATCTGCCGCTCTAACGGAGGTCAACTCATGCCTTAAGTACAAACATCAACTACGATGTTTCAGACGATCCAAGTCCTTTTGGCATCGGGTCAGATAACCCCTCCTAGGCAGGATCTTCACTATTATCATTACTTCTTTTCTATGTAGATGTGTAAAGGAGTACGATTTCAAATTAAACCTGAGAAGAGGTTCTATCGGTTCCATTTTATTCTGAACTTATTACGATGGAGATTATTCTAATTAGTTCTCAAACAGATATTATGTCAAAGTCTTAAGTGCTCTTTTCCCTCAATCAGTCCAGTTTAAACTCTTCGTAGTGGAGGCCACGCACTGGTTTTCTGAACGACATCATATCAAAGTCTTAGATGATCTGTTGTCAAAATCAGATTGACATGTATCAAAAGATTACAATCGTATTTCATACAACTAAGAACTGTTCAAGGTACCAGTTCACCTTACATTACAAAAAACAAGTATGTAAAAGGAACTTTCCATTTATTCATTTCCAAAGTACAAAGATTAAGGTTACAATCATTCTTATCTTACATCTAAAAGGGTGGACCCTTACTAACTTTATCCAAAAGATCAAACATCTGTTAGATAAAATCAGTAAGGTCCAGTCCTTCTTCCTTGTAAGTAGGATCAGCACCTAGGCATGGGATAGGATCCATTTCTGAGAGGTCATTTGCGGTGATTTTGCCCTCTTGGATCAAAGTGGAAGCCAAACCTTCTCAGGCCCTCCTGATCCCATCTAACCTCTCCTTTCTGCAGGGTACACTTATTTTGTAGGCCTCCACCACCGCTGCTGACTTCGCCGCGATAGTGGCCTCCTGGTCCTCCTAGACCTTATTCAGCTTCTCTTGAAAAGCCTTATTGTCTGCCTTCAGCACTCTCATGGAGGATTTGTGATTGAAAACTCCTCTTGAAGCTTTGTCTTCTCCCCTGCAAAACATCGTGCTGAGAAGACCTTTTTGCAAGTTGAGCTTTCAAGGCCTGTATTTCTTCGCCTTGTTAATGGATCAGACGGCTCTGCTCGATGACTTGCTCTTCTGTCCTCAAAGCCCTATTCAGAAGCAAAGGCAGGCGAGCAAGTACCTAAGAAACAAGAACAGGATTAGAACATCTTGATCAACTATCGAAAAGACGTGAGGAATTTCGGAAGTCCTTACAGAGATAGTCCTGTTGGCGATGTTTGCGAAGGCATCAGGTGTCGAGTTTTTCTCAATCCTCTCTTCCAGATCATTGGTGACCAAGCCACCTCCTACTGCCAGTCCCATGTCCCCTGGGACTGCGAAACTCCACCCAAATGATTGCTGGGAGAACACTGTTAATTTTCTCTCATTTTCTAGTGTCTCCACAACAATCTTCGCACTCTCATCTCTGAATCCCCTTGCGAAATTAACACAGTGGGGGGGCTCCACACTCCACTGCCATTCATGTGCTTTCCCGGCAGGCAGCTGCCCCTCCTCAGTGGTCTTCCCGTTCTTTGCGAAGGGCTATGGACTTTTCCAATCTGGGAGACCCCTCTTTCTCTTAGGGATCTCCTTCAATACTGTGTTCAGGCAGGGACCAACAGCGGCTTCCTCCGCTCCCTTCTCTTGCTCCTTACCTTGGCCCTTCTCTTGGACCTCTTCTTCTTTCTTCTCTCCCCCTTGTTCTCCTCCAAGAACAATCTCCTTATTATCTTTGGGGATTGCCTTGGGTTTGGCTGCTGTCGCAGGTTCCTTTCCCTTGTCTGTTTCTTCAAACAGCTGAGCCAACGGAATCCTGTCCTCGGCGGTATCCTCTGGAGAAGATACCACGTTGACAGCGGCTCCGCCGCATACTGGCTCAAAAACCTCCATTTCTCCCTGCTCCTCCATCGCCTCAGTAATCTCCTTGCTGAGCTGAGTGGCTGGGGGCTGGCCTCACCTAGCCCTCTTCATCAGAATTGTGCCTGGAGGAGGGGTTATCTCCTTGAAGATGGTATATCCCAGTGCTTTGGCGTGTAGGGATATATCGTTCTTCACATGACTGAGGAAACCCTTTAGGGGCAAGCTCTGCCCCTTCAGCTTCGCCAGATTTCTCAGGGTCCCTTCCCCGGCCATCCACCTAGCGTCTCCTATGAACTCAGGTGGGCAACCTCCGGGCTTCAGAGGAATGCTCGAATCCCCCCCATACGAAGAAGTAGTAGTCTCTCCAGCCAGAATGGAAACTACTAGCCTCGGAGAACATCGTCTTCTTAGACTTCGACCGGAGGGTCAGGAATCCTCTGTATCCAAGCACTGCCATCCAACTGAACAAACCCCTAAACAACATCAAGCCTCATGGTATCTCCTGGGCCTGCAACAGCTTGAGGAAGGAGTATATGTACGCGACGGCGTTGGGGGAAAGCTGCGCCGGGACAATCTGATAAGAATTCAGGATTTCTCTGAACTCTGATTGAGGGGGAAGCATCATCCCGTACATCACCTGCGACCGGTAGACGCACACCGCTCCTTCGGGGGGTCTGTTTAGCCGGAGCTTGACGGTAGGCTGGATAATGATGAGGCTGGGGTTCCCCCTGAATCCCCTGGTCGTGTTAAGCACTTCGTGCTCCATCAGGAGGCTCTCCTGATAGCTGGAATTGCTCATGAACTGTTCGGCTAACCCGACCCATTCAATCTCCCTCACTCCCATGGTGAATTTTTGCAGCAAGGGTGAGCGCGAAAGGGAGGTTTTAGGGTTCGAAGGAGGGTCAGCGTTTCAAACTTCATGGGCAGCTTTTATGGGACACAGTTGTGCCTTTTCATCTTCCTATCGTCTGATCTTTTCGATCGAAGCGCAGGCTTGATCTGACCATTAATTTTTTGACAGTTTCGAAATTCGAAGCGGCGCGGATATCGAAGCGTCTTTTCATCTGCACTCTTCTTGAGCTCGTGCACGATGTTTCGAAATACCGAAGTGCACTATTCGGCACATTCTTAAATTGTCGTTTCTCGATGTTTCATCTGTTTAACTCAACATCGCGGACGATGATAGTTTGTTTTGCAGAAATTCTTTAACTTTTATTCCTCAGTTTCCATGAATAGTACAAGGGTTTTATCATATGATTTAGACATTCATTTACTTGTGAATTCTTGCCCTTTTTCTTTCTGATAATCTCATAGTATCTTTTTCAGCAAAAGAGAAAAGAAAAAAAGAAAAATACATTACAGAATTCATCCAGAGAACAAGTTTTCAAAGAATACATTTTCATTTATAATAAAATTTGTTACAATTTTCATTTCTTTGTACTTTACATATCTCTTTTTGAGTACAGGAAAAACAATGCTTCAGAACAAGGACGACTTTTATTATAGAAAATGATAAGACCTATGCTCTTGCTGAATTGATGTCAATCTGAAATATGAAGAGAACCTCCCTCCAGATTAACCTATGCCTCTCCATACTAAGCAGTGCACCCTCAAAGGATTATCTGAAGTTCCCTCTTCTCCGATCATTCCTTCAAATGCAATCTCCCATGATTAATTCAGAATGATAAGAAGAGGAAGAAAGCAAGTCACTGCGAATTCTTAAGGGAAGCCTGTTGCTGCACATCAGAAGGAGCACTTTGGCCTTCATCAGGACCTCTACAAGGGGAAGCAGGCTGATATCCCCAGCCAGCGTAAGCACCTGTAAGGGGAACCGTGGCTTCCAGTGTCGAAAAACCTTTCTGGACCTTTGGGACAGCAGAAGGGAAGAACAGCTGGACCCCTGATGTTCTTCTGGTTCAGAATACTCACATCAACCAATGTTTGCAGAAGTACATCGAAGGCTGCTTGGCTCTTCACGTGGTGACCTATGGCTGAGGAGCTGACGATATTCACTGCCCTCCTCACTGCCTCCTCCAGATCCTCTATGCATCGCCTCCTCCATACAGGCCATTATCTATTAGGGCGCGCATGGAGCGTATTTCAGACTTCAGCAGCTCATCTCGGCGATGAGTCTCAAAGGCAGCCTGCTTTGCTTTAGACTCTGCCTCCCTGGACTCCGCCATTTCACCCCTGAGTCTATTCCTCTCCCATCTCAAGGCCTCCTCCTCATCATCCAACTTCTTTATTCTCTTCTGGAGGTCCTTGACGTGAGAAGAATGGGCTTGACTTACTTCCAAAATGGTGCGCTGGAATTCCCCACTCGCAACTTCGGCATTGCCTGCCCATTCTGCATTACTGAGAACTAAGGAAGCTAACTTCTCCCCCAAGTTGTGCAACCTCCTCAGCTCTTGTCCCTGGCTTGTTCGAGAGCGCTCTGTAGCCTCCGACAAAGCACTCTCTAGTTCTGCTATCCTCTTGAGATAGCGCGCTTCCCTCTCCTCAACACACTTATTTATATTTTTTACCACCTCCATAATCTGGGAGGTGTCTTTCAAAATTTTTTCCTCTTCTCTCCTTATCTCGTACAATCTATCCCCCAGGATGCGGCCTGACCCTTCAATGCCAAGTGCAACTTCAGAAGCGGCCTGGGAGATTCCCTCCTTCCCCTCTTTCTTTTTTTCTTTTTTTTCGTCCTTTTTCTTCTTCTCCTCACCTCAAGAACTTGCTGAAGGAGGGGTGACGAGAGAAGATCGTGCTTTAGAAGGAGGAGGGAGAACCGACTTACCAAGAGGAGCAGGACCGCACACCACCAGAGGCATCTTCAGCAGACCCCCTGCGGGTGGCACGCCCACTTTAGGGAAGAGCTGCCCAATGTCTTCATCTTTGAGCAGAATCTTCCCTGGGGGAAGAACTTCCCCCGCAAGTGTCCGGCGTGCAACACTCAACTCCTTCCGGCCTCCAATCTGCGGAGGCGCCTAGGCGGGGGAGTCAGAGATGTTCACCGCCTCTGCTTCCTTCTCCTTCTCCTTCTCTGGCTCCTGTGCAAACTCCAGAGTTCGCACCAGAACCTTAGTAACCTTGGCCGGTGGTGTCTCCACCTCAACGGTTGGGGTCCCCGTTCCTCCTTGCTGATGCGCTAGGACCACCTTTGCCGCCGCCGATTCCGGCGACGCTTCAGCTTCCGAAGGCTTCCAGGGCCCTCTTCTTCTCTGGAGGAGGAACAACGGCCAGAGAGCTACTGGCCCTCTTCTTCTTCTTCACTGAGAAGCCCGACAAGGTCATCCACTTGCTTTCTTCCGCCATTTCTCTAACGCTCTCCTCCTTTCCTTGCAGGATTTCAAGGGCTGATGGGGAAGAATGTAGATCGACGGGACGTCGCCCCGGCTTTATCCTGACAGGCCTTGGGCAGCGCGTCCACCACCGCGGCGGTTCGCATTCCAGGACCCACATTAATGTTCGCGCCCTGTCATGAGGAGGGCTAATGTTAACACGTGGTTCCAGCGCTACATCTCAGTCGTACACGTGGCGCCTCGAGGGGCGCGCTAACCCTCTATTTTGATGATTAATCACTATTTTCCTTTTCATAGATCTCGAACTTCGATCCCGATGGTCCAGACCATCACGAGCCTCGTCGCTGAGGATTAAGCTACAACGGTCCCATGGCGTCGGGGACGACGTATCCCAGCTCTCCCCAGCCATCGGCAACGATATTCCAAGCTATCGTCCAACAACATCGGTGACGATGTTTCACATCTGCACCTGTCGCTGTCAGAGTGCCACGACCGCACCATTTCCAATGGCACACGCTTCCTCCAGTAACACAAACTGAGGATCCGCATGCTCTAGCCATCACAGACCCCTAGGAGAAGCCAGGGTCTCCACCCACTACTTCCAGTTCTTCCGATGGCCGACAGCGGTGGGACCACCAGCGTGAATTCAGCAGTTCCCGTTTCGGAGGACTCGGGTGGAGCTCCACTACTGATCGTCTATAAGTACCCTTGAGCAAGCTTCAAGAAAGGGCTCCTCTTGATCTTTTTCTATTATTTTTTACATCTGCACTAAGCCCAAGCGGCTTTCCCTTTGAAAGATAGTAAAGGACTTCTACCTGATCCGGTGGATGTAGGGGATTTCATCTCTGAACCACCTTAAATCTTTGTATGCTCTGCTAGATGTTTTTCTTTCTCGTTTAAGCCTTAATCACCCGGCTTAGCTCTCTGCGTACCGCCGTCTCTTGGGACTCCTTCTTCTTATGTCAACAGATATATATATATATATAAATATATATATATATATATATATAAATATATATATATATGAAAAAGTAGAAATAATAATATCAATTGAAAATAACTAAATATATTTTTAATGCTCAAACATGTATTTTAAATTTTTTAACATAGCAACTTAATAGTCAAACATAACAAAGGCAGAAGGAATCTAGATGTCACATTCTCATTTTTATGAGCGTGCGTGGAGTCTACCTCAGAGACCCGAATGAAATTAAGCTTCTAAATATTATTGAAATTTTTAATTTTCATGCAATAATATTTTATTTATGTGCTTCACTGTGATTGAAAACTTTGCATGTTTAACAAATATTCGTGTGTTAGATGTGTGATTGTTAAAATCTTATTGTTTCGAGGGCTGGTTAATATAGATATTTTCACAAAGATCATTTAATTATATTAATTGCATACCACACATATAGGCCTTGTTTGGCAATGGGCTAAAAATCATGGCTAAAATTACCCATGGCCAAAATCTTAAATTTATTTTAAAAAAACTTAAAAATTTATTTTATATTTCATCTCACACAAATTCCAACATTAAACAATCACTTTATTTCACATCCAACACAATTCTCAATAAATCAATCAACTTTATTTCACATCATACACAATTTTTAATATAACCAACTTACTTTATTTCACATCATACACATTTTTCAAAAATGACTAAAAATTCCAACTACATCTTCTTTTTTTTCTTATTACCAAATAGAGCCATAGGGTCTTCATTCCCATGCCAACATCGAGGTGACCTCAATTAGTCTATAAATCAAGGACACAAAGTTCTACCATTAATGAAGTTCATTATCATAGTCTATGTAGAACTCATGTTACTTCATAGTCGAATGTACTATCCAACATTGTATAAGAGCTCTATATAACAAATATTTACCTCACAATCAGGTACTTATGGAGATTGTCATTTGTTAAGTCCCTAGAATTAAGGCTAATTAAATTGTTCGAAATTCGCTCGCATCTCACTCGAATTTTGACTCGAGTAGAGTTTCCAATCAAATAAAAGACTCAGTTAAAATTTCGAGTTGAGTTTGAGTCAAGTTTGCTCGCTCGAAAACTATTCGAGCTAACTCGAAACTTTTATTATTATTATTATTCTTATTCTTATTCTTATTCTTCTTCCTAATACTAGCTAGTAGCTAGTTGGTGGTGACACCACGAACAACCGTCAATTCATTCCTGACTGGATTTATCGTCGACGATCGAGATCTAATCACATTACTTCGATCTGAATCAACTAATGGTCAGGACAGATTTGGAAAGATAGATGCTGCGGATTACTAACTTAATGAATTGAAAATCCCCTCATTCATTTTGATTAATGAAAATTTTCATTTTGGGATAATTTTATTTTCTGCACTTATTCTATATTAATTATTTCTATTTATGTGATTGTTATTTTAGGCATATTATCTACTATTTTTTTATTTGTGTGGGGACATTATTACATTATGTATTTTTCTTTATTAAATCAGTTTGTATGGAGATCTATATAAACACCTAAATGTTATTCTTATTTTCTTAATACTGAATGAATATTATGTCTTCTCTCTTGCAACTATTGATTTTGGAATAAATCGATATCCCAAATAGAAAAAGGCTTGGGCCTTGAGTAAGACCTAAACTCCATCCATTAGCTCAAGTTGTTCTCGTCTGAATCAATTCATTCTTCTCCACTACAATTTCCCTCTCAGCATTCAATCCACTTTGTTCCTGCCTTGCCGAGCATTCTCACCAAATCATTGAGTCGCTCTACTGCCTCGCCAACTTGAGCAAGGCGACTCGCCATGATCTTCATTACTCGATTCATTGCTTCAGCCAAGGATGCGTCTCTCGATCACGCCGACTCAAGTCATCGAGTCTCACAAAGAAAAGGTAACAAACATGCATATCTAAAATAATGCTTCCTCTGCACTACATCATTAAGTAAAACAAGCATCCTTTTACAACATAAGTTTGGTATATGATCATACTATATTGCTCACAGAACATTCACTTTAAAACCTTCACAGCGAGATCGAAGATCAATTATCCTTTATAATAGTTACTACACAATGTACAACATGAGTTATCGTATAAATGTCAAATTTTATTTAATTATGAGGGCAATAAAATAAGTAGCTGATTAGTATTCGATTGCATTTACCTAATTCTAAACTAACCATCATCAGTGTTCATTATTTTGTTTCAGTTCTATGAAAGTGAATACCTGATTAGAATTATTATCTATGTTGCCGCTGTATGGCATAAGTTGCACATCAAGTACCCTAAAATAACTGTTCAACATGTTACATGCTCTATGATTAAGAGATCCACATTCCATTAACAATGGTTGTATTTAATATGGGACTCAGTTAAAGTTCACACATTCATAGTTTAAAGTAGGTGATATCTGCTATGCTTACTGCAATATGTTATCGTTAAACATATTATAGAAGACAGTAGAGAGCAGTTGTTATCAAGGGACAATGAAAAGTTCTACTTGAAAAGCTTCTTGAAAGGTAATAATTACAGAATTCCAGTTAATTAAACGTAAAAGACATAGTGGCTTGTACCTAAAAAAAGTAAAAATAAAAAGTCAAACTATGATGGTAAGCAAAAACAACCACAGAAAACTATTCATAGGAAAGGGCCATGTAGTTGTCAGTGCAAAGATTTTACTTGCTGATTCTAATCTAATGTCTCAAAGAAATAATAGATGCAGCAAATTTTTGAGAAAGCTAACTTACAGAAAGGGCATGTCATTCCACAGACACAATGAGGAGCGAGAAGGGTCACAGTAGCTTACCAGCATTTTGTTCTTCACAGAAAAGAAACCATCAGCACCGGCCACTACAGTGGGCTTGGATGCTCCAACAGCCATAATAGCCCCCTGAAATAACTAGATTTAGATGACAAGAAACAGAGCTCAAGATATTCCCGCTAATATGTTACAGTCCCCACCTGACCAGGAGGAAGAATTGCATCAAACTTATCAACTCCGAACATACCCAGATTTGACAAAGTAAATGTCCCTATTGGAAAAAAAAATCAGCACAAATTGAAATATATTTAAGTATGAGAATTGAGAAGCATCATCTATTTATCGTGGATAGACCTGAATTGTACTCATTGGGATGGAGCTGCTTGGATCGAGCTTTGCTCAGAAGTTCCTTCCATTTTTGTGAAAGGAGATAGATATCCAACTATAAAATCAGTATACCTTCTCATTAGTAAGACAGAAACACAGCCAATTTTGCTGACTGAGAGAAGCATTGGAATTCACCTTATCAGCATTTTGGAGAACAGGAGTTATAAGCCCACCATCAATTGCCACGGCAACTGCAACGTTAATGTTGTCATTGTAGGTAAAGCTCTTCCCATCCTTGCAACTAGCATTAACAATCGGATGCTGTGCAAGTGCCATGGCTGCAGCCTTTGCCAAAAGTACCGTCATAGTAACCCCATTTGACTTAACCTGAGCATGTAATCAGCTTCACAAGTCATTCACCAAACGCAACATATTTAAATGTGTATCAAACTTGAGAAGAAAAGAATCATTTAAAGTAAATCATGAGTAGCAATATGATACAGAGAATACTACAGAGTTAAATCCTTCTCATCCCCAACCCCAATCTGAATTATAGCCATGTCTTTTAATTCAGACTAGCATTTTGGCCCATGACTCAAATGAAACTTCTCTCCCATTATTTAATCTCCTACAAGAAAATTTTTCTCTCTGAAATGTGGTTTCACCTAATATTATCCAAAACCAAATGACCCATAAAATTGTATAAAAGGCACAGCAAATCCACCTACTGCTTCTTGAAACAATCACATGTAAGCTAAAGTTGATACCTTTTCATATAGAGAGTCAAGAGCATTTGTAATCAGAGGATACCCAACCCGAAATGTTGGAACTGAGAGGCTTTCCACCATGTTCTTCGACACTGCCGCCTGCATTGTCGTAAAAGGAACGATCGTAGAGCCAGGAATTGAGGGCAAAGATGTAGCTGCAGTCACTTTCTCTGCAACGGGAGCAGCTTCAGCCATTTTCGAGGCAGCAGGAGGAACAGCCGTTGGAGGAGCCATGGATGGATTCTTTGGTTGAATCCCTGCGGCTGCCTCCACATCCGCAGGGGTAACTCTTCCATAGGGCCCGGTCCCCTTAATGGAAGCAATGTCCACCTTGTGCTGCTTCGCGAACTTCTTCGCGTAGGGAGTAGCCACAGACTTCCGCGGACCCTCAGCAGCCGCCGGAGCAGGAGCCGGCGGAAGCGAAGATGATGGAGCGGCAGCGACCGGAGACGGAGATGGCGGAGGAGATGGCGGAACCGGATGGGATTGGGACTGAGATTGTGCCTGGGCCTTGGCAAGGGCTATTTCATCCTCGGACTCAGCGAGAAGGCCGATGGGGGCGCCGACCGGGGCAGTTTCCCCTTCAGGGACAACGATGGCAGCGAGGATGCCGTCGTAGAATGTCTCGACGTCCATGTCGGCCTTGTCAGACTCGACAACGACGACGCTCTCTCCCTTAGACAGGCGGTCGCCCTCGGACTTGACCCAGGAGACGATCTTGCCCTCGGTCATGGTGGAGCTCAGCGCCGGCATGAAGATCTCGCGGATCTTGGCGCTCACGGCCGGGATCCTGGCGGGGGACCGGCACGGGATGATGCGGCGGCAGGGGAGGCGTGGAAGGGTCCATGAGAGGGATGAGGAGAAGGACAAAAGAGGGTTGCCGCCGGCAGTCGCGGTGGCAGAGGAAGATGCGGTGGTGGTGGTTGCAAAAGGGGCCGCCATTGCCTCAGACAATCTCAAGGACGAGAGATGGGTAACAGGGAGGCCAGACAAGCAAAGAGGAGGAAAGCTCTACGCAGAGAGAAGCGAAGAAAAGGTCGTTGCTTGAGGTGAGAGAGAGAGAGAGAGAGGGGCGGAGATCGCAAGGGCGGTCGGGGTTTGAGCGGTTGAATGAGAGTTTGCGTTCGCCGGCGTTAACATTAACCCTGCCCGGGGCGATGACTTCAATCAAGAGCAAAACGATACTAATTTTAAAAAAATAATAATAATAATAAATAAAAATTTTAATTATTTAATATAAATTTTAATATAAAAATATTATTTTATTTTATATACAAAATAATTTTCTAAAAAAATATCAATTTTATTTCATACTTTAGATCAAAGTACTCAAATCTAATATTTTTAAAATTATGAAATAAAATAATATTTTTTATACTAAAATTTACATAAATTAAATAAAAAATTATTTATTTATTATTATTATTTTTTAAATTAGTACTATTTTGATTTGATTTGAGTTCTTATGCCAAAGAAGATCTAATATACTTTTTCATAGTCCCTTCTAAGGGACCATTTCTATTGTTCTTAAGCTATTCTGAGAATTAAAAGTTAAAAAAATAAATTAATTTTATTATTTTAACCAAATTGAAAACAACTTTATTTATATATCAAAATCCAAAATCCAGATGATATTACGTAATAATTTGAAATGTTTCACAGAAGACCGTGAAGATGTGCGAGCAGTACCAACTATATATATTGAATATTTCAACAAAGTGATGTTGACGGAGGTACTAACCATATATATTGAATATTTCAACAAAGTGATGTTGATGGAGAGAGATAGAGTTCTGAGAATTAGCAGCACACAATATATTTAGCTAGGAGTTTAGTATTTAGAGAGATAATAATCATCCAGAAAAATACACAGAAATTTAACGTAGTTTACGAATAAATTCCTTTACGTCCACCGGAAAGTCGGTGAAGGAGATTTCACTATAGTTTAAAAAGATTTAGTCAGAGGACTAATACAAGAGGGAAAGTAAAGATTGCAAACTTCATCTCCGATGTTTCTCAAGGAAATATAATTCTCTTCTATTGATTTTTTTTCTGGTAGGACCCATACTGATGGTCCACTACAGCTAGCTCTGAAAAAACCATCAATAGTGGCTAGGGCACGCGAGTCCCTGATTTCTATGACCAATGAGAATCTTCATTTAGTGGAAGTTATGTTGACATGGCGATCCGATAGTGAAAGCTGAGGCTGAGCAAAAATAGTAACTGATGATACTGAGGAAGCCCAAATATTGTGGCCGATGTCATAGGATGCTGAACTCGCGGGAACGGGGTTCGAGACCTGCAAAGAAAAAGTCTGATTAGTCAAATATCATTATCGATAACAGATAATAACGGTTGAAGGGTTTTTCTAGGTGTCACGTGCATGGCTGGGATGCGACGCTGAATTCAGGTGTAAACATCAGCCTGCCACATGGATGAGCACAAATATTTATGTGAGCCCAAGCATGTGTCTATTGACATGTGAGTGAACGCATCACTTTGAATTCTGTTCCAGCGGCAAATAAATTTAAGGCAAGGCCCCACCAATTCATATTCTGCTCCTATTTCTTTGTAATCTGTGAAAAAGAGAGGAAGAAATAAAGTTAGGGTAATGGCTGATCAGAAGAACTTAGCTAGCCTGGCGTCTTTGTTCAGTAAGAAGAAAAGATCAGGCAGCTCTCCATCGAAGCCTCCTCCTGAGAACAAGAGGGCAGTTTCTTCACCTTCAGAAGGCTAACCATCACCGAGGCCGGAGCCTTCGATTTCTGCTCCAGAGATTCTGAAAAAAATGGTAGCATCCCTACAAATATCGGTGCCACTTGAATCGCCAACATCCAAGGTCATTGAGATAGCAACCCCCTGCTGAAGTCCAATAGGAATTTGCTTCTTTTTGGCAGAGTCCTTCACAGGTGAATCATTCTGAATAATCATAGGTGTGCATTTGGTTGGTTGCCCTTTCCAAGCTGCTACTGCTGGAGATGTAGTTGCTTGTATTCTAGATATTCTATTTTATTTTTCTCTTTTCTTATCCTATACCCAAAAAAAATATACAAGGGACAATATATACAAAGATTTATAATAGAATTTCTTCATTAATAAAATTCTTTTTTGCATATGTATTTCATGCTGATCATAAAATGTTGTAATGTGCTGTGAACTGCGAATTAAAATGGTATGCTCTATTGTACAGAACTTAACAGAACCTAAGTTCCGAGCAAAAAATTTAAAGGATGGACTGCATAACATTGAATACGATAATTAGGGGAACAAAAACACAGCAAAGCTTTCTAAGAGAATAAATTTGAAAAATTTAACGAGTATAGCAACTGATACCATACTAAGGACTATTGATATCGATGATTTCAAAAGTCAAATTTTGAATGGGTAGCCAACTATCGTATCCGATATTTGTGAACCATCATGCACGATTGTCTAGAAAAAGAAAGGGATTGTGGCGCTTCAAAATCTAAGCATCGTTTCGGAATCCGTACCTGTCAAAAAATGGAGAGTCAAATTTCGCCCACCTGTTACTAATAAGATCAAATGGTCAAAAGGCCAAGAAGTGGGACTATATCTCTCACCAAGTCTTTGCGAAAAAAGGTAACTGAAGTTATTGTTCTCCTGCCCTAAACCCTAACTTTCTACTTCCTAACCCCAACTCTTCACTTTGATTCATGATGGGAGCCAGGGAAATCGAGTGGGCAAAGCTTTTTGAGCAATTCTTGAGTGACACTAGTTATCAAGAAAGCCTAATGATGGAGCACGAGGTGCTCAACACCACTAGAGAGTTCAAGGAAAATCTTGATATCGTCATAATCCAACCGGCCGTCGAATACCGTCTTAACAAGCCCCCAGAAGGTGCAGTGTGCTTCTATAGGGTCCAAGTGTAGTATGGCATGTTAAATGATGTTTCAAAAATTATAATGGATAAGTTACTACTCAAAGTGGAAAAACATCCACAACTATACAAACTCTCTTGGCTTCACAAAAGGAATAAGGTAAAAGTCACTAAAAATTATTTAGTTGATTTCTTCATTAAAAAATATTATAAAGATAAAGTATAGTGTGATGTTATATCTATGGATGCTTATCACGTATTACTCAGTTATCTTTAGTAGTATGATAACTGAGTGACACATGATAGGTATAAAAAATATATATTTTTTCTTTAAAAATAAAATAAAGAACTCCATAGGACCTACTAAAATTGAAAATAAAAAACTTTCAAAAAATTGGGGACACTTCTTTCTTTCTAATCCTTAATTTGATGAAGAGTTTGGTGATTCAAAAAAAGCATATGCTTTCATTGTAAGAAGTGACATATCCCTGCTAACCAAATCGCTAGGATATAATAATTTTAAGGAAATAATCTCTCCTTCAGGCATGGTGATAATGAAGAGGGCTAGGAGAGGGCAGCCCCCAGCTACCCAACTAAGTAAAGAAATAACTGAAGTGGTGGAGAAGCAAGGAGAAATAAGAGTTCTTGAACCTATATGTGAGGGAACCTCAGCGGATGTGGTATCTTCTCTGGAAGATATCAGCAATGATGATATCCCCTTGGCCTAGAGATTTGAAGAAATAGGCAAGGGGAAGGGTCTTGCAACATTATCTAAACCCAAGGCGATTTTAGAGGGAAATAACGAAATTGTTCTTTGGGGAGGAAAGAAAGAGGAGAAGACTGTTGCAAGTCCCTCTTTAGATTTAGTAGTAAAGGAGGTGCCCAGAAAGAAGAGGGGCCTTCAAGATAGGAGAACGCTAAAGCCCCCCCAAAAGAAGTAGGGAAACTGAAGAAGGAAGGCCTTTCTCAGGGGGAGCTTATGGTTCGGAGCACAGTGTAGAGTCCCCTTTCAGCCTTAATTTCAAGAGGACCTATGGCAACGAGAGAGTGAGAATTGCTGTGGAGGCATAGAAGAATAAGAAACAGAGGAGAGTGCTCTCCTAGCAAACATCTGAGCAAGGGTTCACTGTGTTGGCAAAGATGGGTCTGGTAGTGTGGGGAGGTTTAGCAACAGCAGAGTTAGAGAAGAAAGTTGAGGAAACCCCCATTCCAGACCTCCACGCCAACATTGCGAATATGACAATTTCTGTAAGATACTATTCCTCATGCCTTCTTGTTGACTATGTGATCTTACTAATAGTACCATTTTTGCCCTGCAGGTGCTTGCCCGCCTTCCTTTGATGTTGAATAGGGTCATGAGGGCAGAGGAGCAGCTTGCTGTATAGGTCAATTTCCTTCATCAAAGGAATGCAGAAATAAAAGTAATAAAGGCTCAGCTTGAAGCAAAATCTTCTAAGAAAATAGCCCTATAGGAGGTTAATAAGGGGCTTCAAGAAGACTTAGCCAAGTATAAGTCTGGGCCAAGGGTTTCCAGGGCAGGCACTTCAGCTACAAAGGAGAAGTTAAAGAAGGTCCTTGAAGACCAGAGCACCACAATAATGGCCCAAATCCACAGAAGCAATGGAGGCCTACAAAGTTAGCTTAGAATATACAAAAAACAGATTAGATGAGATCAGTAGAGCCTAGGAAGGATTGACCTCTACTTTGATCAGAGAGGGTAAAATCACTGCAGATGATCTCTCTGAAGTAGATCTTATTCCTTGCTTAGCCGTTGAACTCTCATATAGGGAAGAAGGGTTAGAATTTACTAATGAGGTTATCCAATAAATATTTGACCAGTTGGATAACATTAAGAGCACTCTACCCTCCTAGATTTAGGATACCATTGTATGTAATACTGTAATTTGTATGCAAGAATTTATAAATGAAATTTATTTTTCATACCTATCTCTTCCGCCATGAATTCTATGTGTTGTCACAGTAGTCTGTATTAGGAATGAGTGGATGTATGAACTTTTTGTGAACTTTTTTGTTTGTAATGTGAATACAGTTCATCCACAACTGATTCCAGATGTTGAATCAGGAGAATGAATTCCAAAGAATATGTTGAACTCAAATTAGGCAACACCTTAGAATGAATCAGATGAAGTGTAATTATAATATCCACAATCATCAATTCTGATAATGAATAAACCCAAAATGAAAATTATTTTTTTCAGGTCTAACTTGAGAATAAGTGGCCTTACCTACACCTGTATGGGAGAGAAGTAGTAGAACTAGTAGTAAACTTACTTAGGAGGAGTTACTTCTCCATTGTCAAAGGAGATATGCAAAGAACTTTTCCTTCATCTATGTGACGTCCCAGTTTCCCGGACGCCAGAAATTATATTTATTTTTTACACAAACCTCAAATCTTTATATGTCACAATTCAGAAATACCTTCAACTTCTCTTCCCTTGTCCTGTGATCCTTCTAGTGCCACACCTGCCACCAAAAATGGCAGGAGTCTATTAATACAGACTCAATAGATAAAACAGTATCCAAAATAACAATAATAAATTCAATACTATATACAGATTGAATACAACTCATGTATTAGTATCAAACCAGAAATAAAATCAATCTCTACTACAACAGGTCCAATATGCAATATACTCGTTAAAATATTATCCTTTAATATCAATGTCATAATCATTTTTACTCCTTATTATTATATCTCTGGGCCCCACGTTTCTCAACCAATCACCTCAAATGCCACAATCATTTCTCATCAGCCCAAAAGGACCTTGGATGCTGTCGCGCCAAATCAAGCTCGAGCTGACATGTGTAATCGCTTGTGAGAAACCTGCCTTACTCATTATTATCTTTAAATCATGAATGCAAATATCCTCTCATTACTCAAAATAACATTACATACCATATCATAAATCTTAACGGCATAATATCAATTGTAATATACAAATTAATTATCATTACTTATCATTGAACATACTGAATTCGTCACAATATAATAATATTTTGTTTAGTGACGTGGATCTATTAATTCCATACCCTTTCACCTAAAAGCTTGACAAAAATTCCTACAACTTGTTATTCTAGAAGCCTTGACAGGAGCCGCACCTTGCATCAATGATTTCTTTTTCTTAGAACATCACCCGGCGTACACTCCCCGCCCTCATCGAAATAACATATATATAGGAAACTCTCCGCCCTCATCGGTTCTTGGTATACAAAAATTCATTAGTACCACATCACTTCACAGACAAGTATTTCTCATCCATTCACTTGCTCAAATAACAGCATACATGGTATAATAACATAATTTCATATAGACACGTCTACTAAAATTCTTCTGTAATGCAAAATCCACTTAATAAATCAAAACATCAATAAACATCATTGTAATGCCACCAAACTATAATTCTCAATTTCCCATAGTCTTCACCACACAATCTCGAATCAATACATATCCTTACGTTATTATTACGCAATTCACAACACAATCTTAAACAATCTTCTACTAATGCTCATAATAGTAACTTATTTCTACAACACAATAATAGCATATCATATATCAATAACAACTTTAGGGAACCTTTAGGGAAAGGATTATCTACCGATTTACTGTTAAAGCCAAGCTTGAAAATCCCCTAGCTTTCCTCTTCTTCCTTCCTCTTCTTCTTCTCCTTTCTTCTTCCCCTTCTTTTTCTCCTTCTTCCTTTTCCTCTGCTGGAGCTTGCGGCAGCTACTGCCGCTGCTTCTGCTAGGCTCGGCGGAACGGGCAGAAGCAAACCGAGGGGCGCGGGATGGGCGAAATCGAGAAAAACTGAGAGGAAAAGAGAATGGAAATTTCCTTTCTCTCACCTGGCGCGGGCGACACGCAGAAGAAGGGGAGATTAATTGAACAATTGCAATTTAGTCCCTCTTATTTTGACCTCTTATAAATAGGTCCAAAATCATTCTTTTCAAGTCCAAAATTCTTCGTTTTCAGTCCAAATTAGTTTTAATTTTTAAGCCTCAAATCAACTTATATTTCAATTTCTTTTGACTTCAAAATTTCAAGATATCACAATCTAGGTTTCCAAAGCGTTAGGATCGAAGCTTGCAGCAGCTTCCACCCTGGGAGAGAAGCGTTCCAGTTCAACAAATATAACAGCATCCATCCCGAAGGTGAGGGAAAAAGGAGATTCTTGTGTGACTTCAGAAGGAGTAGTATTATATGCCCACAGGGCGCCTGGCAGCTCATCAGGCCAATAAATTTTCGCTCCATCCAGATACTTTTTTAAGATGTTGAGTATGTTCTTGTTGGCAACTTTGGCTTAGCCATTAGTATGTGGGTGCCAAATGGAGGCGTATTTGAGGTTGATTTAGTGTTTCTGATAGAAATCATGAATTCTCTAATTAGCAAAGAAAGTGTCATTCATATTATCTGTGATAATGACTATAGGAACACCATATTTGCATAGGATATTGGCCCATAGAAAGTCCTCTACGCGCTGAGCAGTAGGCTGAGCTATGAGTTTTGCTTCGATCCACTTCGTGAAGTAATCAACTGCAACCAGGACTCATCTGTAGCTTTATACTGTAGGAGGCATAGGGCCCAAGAAATCAAGCCCCCATACTATGAAATTAATTCTTGGTGAGGGGTCTGGCATAGAATCTTTTGCATAATTGGTCATTGACGAGGATATACTTCGTGCATTCAAGTCTCAGCTTTCTCGCCTCTACTTGATTATTAGGCTTGATACCGGTCTTTCGATAATTGATGATTCTATCCATCCAGCACGATGTTTGGCTAGTGCAATGCCCTCTGCCAATTTCTAATTTGGCTTGTTAGATGTTTGGTGTTGATGGAAGTCAAGGGACCCCTTCTTTGCTAGACGATCTGCCTCCTGGTTCCCTTTGTTGGGAAATGGCTTAGAGAGAATTCCATGAACTAAGAACATAGCACATGTCCTTTGGCCAGTTATTTTTTCAAAACATCGTCCCTTGTTTCATAGATGCAGTTCACATGTTTGACCATCAACTGTGAGTCGCTGAATACCTGAATGTGTTGTACACCCAGTCCACGAGTGAATTCTAGACCAGCAATGAGGGCCTCATATTCAGCTTGGTTATTGGTTACCTTGAACTGGAGGGCGATAGATCAATGTAAGGTGATGCCGGCCGTGCGATCTACCATAACATATTACATGGTAGAGGGTATTGGTCTTTAGGATAAGCTTGGTTGAGTGTGCGGAAGTCACCACACATCCTTCACTTCCTGTTAGGTTTCTTCACCATGACCACATTTGTTAGCCACTCTAGATATTTGACTTCCCTAATATATTTAGCCTTTAATAGTTTCTCAATCTCTTCCTCAATGACATGGTATCACTCTACTGTCATGATTCTTTTCTTTTACTTCACAGAAGTGGCATCAGTAATTACATTCAAATGATGCTCACAAATAGACCTTTCGACATCGATGATATCCTCAGGAGACTAAGTGAAAACGTCAATATACTCGAAAAGCAAGGCAGTAATCTCTGCCTACTGCTTGTCATTTATAAAAAAGAATATAGATATAAGTTTAGAAGAGTCTTCTCCCCCCAGAGTTACATTAACAACTCCTTCCTAGGGAGTAACTGGCTGGGTCTCCCTAGGGTCCAACCGATCAACTGCGGTCCGGGCGGCTATTTGAAAACATCGAAAAGCATGTTTCGAATCTCACCTAATGGTGACAACACCACTGGGGGTAGAGAACTTCACGCAGAGGTGTGATGTCTAAATCACCATCCGGAAGAATTGAAAGTAGTCCTTCCAAGGATGGCATTGTAGCCAAATTTAGTTCTGATGACTGCGAGGTTTACTATATTCATGGCATATCCGTTGTTATCGAAAAAGGCCACTAGTAGGGAGATGAACCCTAAAGGTTAGACCCTCTCCCCACGAAAGCCCAAAAAGGTAAGGCTTTTATGGAGGAGGTTTGTCTCCTTGAGACCCATCTGGAGGAAAGTAGATTCGAACAGGTTATCTGCCGCGCTCTCGAAGTTGATCAAAACTCGCCGGACATTAAAGTCGGTGATATGAGCAGTGACCACGATGGGATCATCGTAGGAATTGTTGCTGTGAGGAAGATCCTCCTTGGAGAAAGTGAGAGGGATGGAAGAAGAGATTTGAGAGATGCCGCTAACTTTGACGATTTGGCGACGACCAGCTGTAGTGATAATTCTGGCGGCAGGGGCATACCTTTGGTTTTATTGATCCGAGCTAGGCACGGTTGTGGGAGCCTGCGTCGTGGTTCCTGAAGTGCCTTCGTGGGGGACTTCCTTCGTGCCAATCATGAGGTCACGAGTCATGAGCAAGAACTCCTCTACCCTACCCTGATCAGCTAACTTATCAAGCAGGGCCTTGAGTGTGCGGCATTTATGGAGCTTGTGCCCATAATTTCCATACAGCTCACAGTACTTGTCCCCGTTGGAGGCACCGACTTGGGTCCTGATAGATGAACCCATCCTTCTTTGACGACCGCTGCATAAACTTTAGTGAATGGCCGTGAAAAGAAATGCTTCTGCTCGTAGACTTGGCGAGGTTTCTTATTCAGTGAGTGGCCATTCCATCGATCCTTCGGGCTCGATGTTTCGTCATCTCGATGTTTCCTTTTCTCTTTTCCTTTAGTTCTAGGCTTGGAAACATCAAGAGGGCCGCTTTCTGCGTTTCTAAAAGTACAAACTGGCTAGCCCTAGCAACTAGCTCAAGGTAACTCCTAGGTTTCATTAGCTGGAGAGATTTGTATAAATCTCCATTCTTTAGTCCCCTGCGATAGTAATGCATGGCGACGGCAGGGTCAACATCTTCCACTTCCTCCGTGGCGGTGAAAAACCAGTTGGTGTAGTCCTGCGAGCTCTCCTTATTTGATATTGGCTAGCACCATATCAGAGACAACCATGCAGGTTTGCCCGATGAATCGGGCGATTAGCTCCCACTTTAGGTGTTTATTGGAGCTGATGTGACTTTTGGGCAACTTGATAACTAGCTGAACGCAACATCTTTCAAAGTGGTAGCAAGGAGGTGCCATTTCGTTGCCTCATCTGGTTGGCAGTAGCAAAGGGCTGCCTCAAACCCTTGGATGTGCTCGCGAGTGTTTATGGTAATCTTATAGACTTCAAGACGAGGGGGCCTGAAGTCCTCTAGAGAAGGCGCCTGACAGATGGCGTCGCAGGAAAGGGCATTATTATCAAGAGGCCCAAAAAGAGCATTAAGCCTGTATTGAGGAGCCTGAATGCCAAGAAAGAATGGATTCCCTTCGGCTAGGAACAGGGAAAATGCTGGAGGGAGGAAGTAGGTTGAGGGAGAGGTAGAAGGTTACGTCTGGCCTTCTGGTGGGGAAGATCCCGTCTAGGGGGATGAGAGGAACCAGAGGAGTGAGCAGTAGGACTTCTTGAGGGGACGAGAGCCCCCCTCTGCTCTTGCCGAGGTAGTGGGAGGATCGCCGCACCCTGCGGACAATTCTGAGCTGGGACTACCGCATTCGGCGGTGGGATCTGAGCTGGGTCTACTGCGACCGGCGAAGGGGGAGCAGGAAATGCCATGGCCGGCAGAAAAGGAGCAGGACCCACCACGACTAGCGAGAGGACTGGGCCAGCGACAGCGTTGGGCGCATGGGCTTGCTGAAGGGCCGCAGCTTGCTGAGTAGAGAGTCTAGTGGCAAGGTTGGTGAGGTTTGCCAACATCTCATGCAGCTTTCATCTTGGTTCCCCTAGATAAGGAGTCGATCAAGCGCGACGCCTGGAGGCAGAGGTCGAACCTTCATCTCCAGGGGCTCTGATGGAAGGTTCGCCGGCGGCTTGGGCGTTTTGGGCCACAGAGTTGGTTCTACGCATTTTACTTACCATTTTCTCGGTCTTAATGAAAGCACCAAAAAATGTTGATGGAGAGAGATAAAGTTCTGAGAATTAACAGCACACAATATATTTAGCCCAGGGGTTCAGTGTTTAGAGGGATAATAATCATCCAAAAAAACACACAGAAATTTAAAGTGGTTCAAGAATGAATTCCAGAGAATCCGTGAGGAAGATTTCACTAAGTTCAAAAAGGTTTGGTCAAAGAACTAATACAAAAGGGAAAGTAAAGATTATAAGCTTCGTCCCCGATATTTCTCGAGGGAATCTAATTCTCTTCTAGATCTTTTTCTAGCAGAATTTCTCTTCTCTATCCTCTTATCTCCTTTTACTAGGGCTCTGCCCAAAGGTATTTATAGGTGAGCTGTAGTGGAGCTCGGCGTGTTCTCTGGGATAATATGTTGGATATCTTATTCACTAGACCCATACTAGCGGTCCCACTACTATTAGCTCAGGAAAAATCGTTAATAGTGGCCAAGGCACGCGGGTCCTTGGTTTCTGTGACCAATGGGATCTTTATTTAGTGAATGTTATGCTGACGTGGCGATCCGACAGCGACAGCTAAAGCTAAGCAGACATCATGACCGATGTTACTGGGGGCACTGAAGCCCAAATATCGTAGCTGATGTCATAAGATGCTGAACTCACGAAATTGGGGTTCGAGACCTGCAAAGAAAAAGCCTGATTAGTAAAATATCATCATCGATGATGACAGATAATAGAAGTTGAAACAATCGCTCTGGGTGTCACGTGTATGACTGAGATGCAACGCTGAATCCAGATATAAACAGTGAAGTATTTATATTATAATTGTTGGCACAATTTTTCATTAATAAATATCGGACTGTGGGGTTGATTGGTGAGTAGAATACAGAACAAGAACAATTAAGTTTTAAATATCAAAAAAAAAAAAGGGAACAATAAGTTTTGTGTGGGAACTTACAAAAAAAGAAAAAAAGAAAAATCATAACAAATATTAGCAGCTTAAAAGCTTCACTGCTAGGAAGTGCTAATCACTTACAATATGAACCACTGTGTTCGTCGAAAGTCCTCTAAAAAAATCCCAATTTCGTCTATTTATATTAACAATGAAGTAATAGTTTGACATCAATTGTAACACTTAGCTCTTACAAGTGTCTGGCAATGAAAACAAATAAAAAACAAAGAATCAATGCAACAGTGATTGTTACGGAACATATTGTCATTGTTATGCATTAATCCCAGGAGAACCAGCCTTCGAAAAAACATTTCTTTTAACTAGAGATGTTATTGAATGACCTGCTTCAGCACATGTATAACTGAGATTTAAGTGTGAATTTTTGGATTAAAAGTAACCTCACATTTATCGGGTCTGAAAACATGCATCTGAGCCACATTCATGGGTATCTTCAACTGTCATTTACACATGTTCTTTTTTGACAGTGTGCTGCTTCCAACACAATCAAAGTCGCTAAGCAGAATTTACACAAAGCCATATTTAACTTTGAATCTCGAAATAAATTAAATATATGATTCTAAATAGGAGTAGCCCCTCTAATAAAGTTCCATTGTTCCACGAATTCTCATTTAGATAATATAAACATACCAGTGTCATTCATCTACAACTTCAAAATTAATCAGCACATTAAAATCCAAAAATCTTTTTGATTCTGGTTGACAAACCTGGAGCGGAATCAGCACCAGGTTCATCCGCAGGTTCCTTGAACTTAGCCTCCTCACTGAGCTCCTCAAAAGCATTTACTACATTCTGAAGCCGTGCCACAAACTCGATCAAAAGTGAAGAGAAAGTAGCCAGAGAGAGAGCGCTTGCGCTCTCATATGTTCTTGATTCTTCTTCAAGGGGAGCGTCATCAATGCTGAATGATGGCCGCACAGGCCATGATATTTGCTGCTTGAGAATTGGTTCACAACCAGTCCCCGCACTGTGAACATCCCAGCTTCTGGAGAGATGGAGGGATCTGTTATCGAGGACAGCTTCGCTAGGGGATTTGATGCCTATTTGAATTGGCCTAGTATCAACAGTGTTGATAGGGTCGACAGCTTCTACCCCTACTTCGGGACGCCGTCCGATTTCCCAAAGCTCAGAATTGACAAGAAGGTAAGACCTTCGGTCTATCTTCCTCTGCAGTTCCTCAGCAGCATCATGCACTTCAAGGAGGATTTCTGAAGAGTTGATTTTCGTCATTGTCTTGACTCTGTGACCCAACTCTTGCAGCACTTTGGCGCCTTCAATGCCTACTCGCTGAAGCTCGCTGCGGAAAACTTGTCTTCTTTCTAGTGGGGCCTGCAGTGAAATGTTCAGATTGTCACTCTTCAATCAATTAAACTGAGAAATATAAATGAAACAAACAGGGCTATGTAGAAAAGCTAATGATTGTTGGCCAGAGTACCATCCCCTTCAAAAGGTTTCGCCAGCATATATACCTTGCTAGACCTGTTCAATGAGGAATCATACTGGACACAGTATCATCCTATTAAATATGTCTAAGTGCAGCATATCGGGAATGGTACCATTACACACTAGTTCTTACGACCAAAGAGAGTGGAACTTTTTGTAGGCTTGATCATCTAAATGCCCAGATACATCCGCAAGCTTTAATACCAGATGAGTTCTTTATCCACTCGATGATTCCGCGGCATGATCTCACACGTAAGAGACCGTCGAATGTAGGTCCGTTGCCCATTGGCAATTTACGCTACTTCCACCATCTCTCATCCGTGCATCCAAGGTGTTTCAACTGCTCCCTCTGTGAGTTTAGAAGCAGGCATTCAACCAGGTGAGTGCATGGTGAGTCATATTCAGTCTAGCGTATCTCACTCAAGTGTGAGTATTATAGCCTTTGATAGAAAACTAGGTCTTCATCTGATTAATGCATTTACCCTCCCTAAATAAATTGACTCGTCGAATGAGGGAAGGTTGTTGAGGACACATATGGCGCTTATTATGGTCAAATTATCAGAGAAGCATCAGAGTTAATTCTACCTTTTCTATTTGATTTGACTCGGTAGAATTTAATCAACTGAGTCTGTAACTGACAATTTAGTTGAGTCAATTTAATTATGACTAGCCGAGCATATTTGGCTAAGTCAATTTTGACAGTTATCTATTAGATAGATAGAGTTAAAGTTTAGGAAATTTATTTTAAAATTAGAATTTATCTATTTTTAATTTTAAAATAATTTTTATTTAATCTCACTTTGCCAAATTGAAGTTGTGGACCTGTGGCATTGATGATTTCTTTATTTATAGATCTGGAGTATGAACATATTTTAGATGACTTATAAATAAAATTAATTTGCTTTTTTGGTTCATATAATCTGAATTGTAATTCATAAAATTGGATTGATTTTAGATTTCGAAAGCAATGGGTAAGAAAGAGCCTAAGGTTAAAATTTTTGGACTTCTAATTTTATTCTTCCTTTTTCTTTTTCCTTTCAAACTCTAGCCATTGCCATCCCGCATCATAAGTCAATCTTCACTTCTACTTGAAAGGCTGGTCTTCTCCAATTTGAAGGATGGAGAGGGTGCTTACGATCCAAAGAACTCCTTTAAAGTCCTCATAGAGAAGGGAGGCTCAACTGATTAGCTGTATGTTAGCCTACATCTCCATCATCACCTAAATTTACTATTAAAGCTAGTCAATCCTCCAACCAAGTCTCGTTAAAAGTGATGCTTACTTCTTTAGCCATGACAAGTATAGTTGTCGACACTAGAGGTGTTAATCAGCGTTTCACGAACACTTGAAGTTCTTCATTGATTTACATGTAGGTGTTTTTTGTATTCACCACATGCCGAAGGAACAATAAGATCTAATACCAAACATGATCAGTAATTGACAACAAGCTTCCTACCAAAATTCTAGCAGATGTTCCTAATATCAAACGAAATAAAAAGGTATCTAGGTTGTTTGTTGTAAAAGTTTTATGAAGTAGCGGCAGGATATTTTGCTTGAATAGAGTTTCCTTTTATAATCTCAAATTGATTATCATCATTTAAATTTTCTTCACTAAGGAGAAGAGGTAGTAAACACGTAGATTTCGAGCGAGCTGGCCTCATTTCAATTATTAAATTTTCTAGTTCAAGTCGAGTTTAGATGGAGAGGAGTTATAATTGTTCGAGTTCAAATTAAATTTCAGGTTTTTTTGAGCTAACTAATCAGCCTTTCGCAATAAACAAAAATGCATTTTTTATGTATTACAGCTGTTATGTATAATAATTTTATTGAAACTTAAATGAGCACCTATAAGTAAATAACTTAATTTTTTTTCTAAAATACTTTTCGAGAAGTTATATATATATATATATATATATAATATAATATTTATAAATATCGAGTCGAGTTCGAATTGTATTGATTCCATTTCAAATAAGCAAACTTCGAGTTATGAGAAAACCGAGTCATGTTGTGACTTTGCGTTTCTAGTAAAATTTACATCCTTACAAAGGCCACTGGACTCATCCTTATATAGTCATTTTTGTTTCTATTCCCTTTACACTCATTCCCCATGTACTATAAAACAAAGATAACCCATGTATCTTTATTCTAGGTTCGCAGGACTTGGCAGTGCTGAGCAAGCTCACGACACTCGAGTTAATCAGAAACAAGAAGCCTAACAATCTTCTTGAAACTTGTCACCCATTATCATGCACTAGGTCTTTGAGATGGGTGCTCGTTTGGGGGTAGTTCCTTGAACAGCCTCTAGAACATTCATGCATTCATAGAAGCTTGAACAAATAGATCTTAGTTTGGTTAATCCCTCAAAACAACTTTGCTGAGGAAATCATTAGAAGTTCCTCACTTGATAATCCTCTTCAGGCCTTATTCCAAATTCTCTCTAGACTTGAGCTTTGTCATCATCAATGCCTCACCTCTGTAGTTCTTGTCAGGGCTTCTCCATCTCCTCATAAGTTGTACAAGGAACTCCTCCTCACAAGTTGCCATCAGGATTTCTCCTTGTGTGCCATTACCAAACTTATTTGAGATTTTCTTATTGGGGTTTTATCATTGGGGAACTTTCACAAGTACTTTTTTCATTCACGGTAGCGGTCAGTGAAACTAGGATACTTAGGCCCTGTTTGCCTAGGAGTTTAAAATTAACCTGGTTTAATTTTAACCAGACATATCTCATCACACATAAAATTTAATATTAAAAATTAAATTTATTTCACATCCTATACATATTACTAAAATAATAACTAACTTATATCACATCCCTCACATATTCCAACGTAATAACTAACTTTATATCACACCCCTCACATATCCAAATATAATAACTAACTTTATTTCACATCATTCACAACTTTCAATAAAAAAATATCTCTATCCAAATTTAATTTTAACCTTCTTAAATTTAACCTTACAAACAAACACACCCTTAGTGGTTTGCAATACCTTAGTTCGATATCCTAGATCAAGAACAAAGGAAGGAGCAATTGGTACATCGAGTCTTCCTCTGCCGACACGGAAAGTACTATCAATGGACCTAGCAAGCACAATTATATAAACTTTTTTATGGCAATCATTAACTAATGTACTGAAAAGTAAATTGATGTGGGACGGAAAAAAATGCCAATGATATTTTATATTTATATTTAGCAAAATTGATTGGCAAATTATTTTAATTAAGAAAAAAATATATTCTAGATAAATTATATGATAAATAAGATTTTTGAATCCCGTAAATTAAGATATTTTAAAATTAAAATTAAATTGAATCGTATGATAAATAAGAATTTATCAATTTAGATTAAGCGTTAATTTAAATTCAACAAATCAGATCCGAGGTTCAGGAATTTAGGACAGATGTCTCACAGTTAAATTCAACAATAATTGACACATAAGAAGTATCGGGTCACACAATTAGAGCCAAAATAAATAATCCAAGTCAAGCGAATAATTTATGTTGAAATCAAATAATCAGTTTAGTAGCGTTCGGAAAAGAATTTACCAGTGAATTGAATNGATCCTTGCCGGTGGCCGGCGGGCTGCCGGGAGGCGGAACCGGAGTCAGAGGGGCGCGCGGGCGCAGGCGCAGGCGGACGCGGGAAATTTCCCCGAACGTCAGAGAGAAAGTAGAGAAATTAAATATTAGGGCTGGGAAATTACATCAAGGGACCTAGATTTTGGTTGAGTTGAAGGAAGGAAAAGATTTTTTTTTTTTTTTTGAAAAATGGATAACTAAGCTAATTTGAGGATTCTTACCAAAAGCTAATCTTACATTTTCCTTCAACGGAATATCGACCCCTTAACCCGGATCTAGGCTCTGAAAAAACTCAAACATAATTTCATTCATCACAATACTCTCCATTTTTACAATGCAAGGCGACCTCTTTATATAGAGAGATCCCACGTAGAAATTTGAAAATATAATATTAAATGCAGAAAATAAAATACCAAATAAATAAAAACAAATATGAAACTAATTCTATTACAATAAAATAAAATCAGCTTCATATGTGGTGAGTCTCCAAATCTTTCAGATATGCTCTGAATCAAATCAAATCAAATCAAATCTAAATAAAGCTAATATGAAAATCTCTAATAGCTCTAATTAATTTGAATTTGAATTTTGATTCAGTACATAACGTCATCCTAGCCATCAAATTCGATGTTGATCTGTGTCCCCACCAATTCTCCCCAGGTGGGAGGAACTTGACCCCGTCGAGTATGGGTCATGCGGTCCTATGTCTTCGAGTGGGTCAGATCAGTTGTAACCTTTGAGCCTCCTGAAAAAGTAAAATTCTCCACCGAACCAAATATCACTGATAATTGAATTCTATTAAAATTACTTGCTCAACAAGTTTATTCAATTAGCTCTAAATAATTATTGAGGTGGATTTTGGCTGTGGACTCTCGTGAGAGAAGCTACACTCAAAGGGAACAAGATGCTATTGCTTTACTAGGTATTACTGTTGTGTCCTGATAACCAATAGATCTGAAATATTGAAAGTATCAACTATTCCCATGATCTAATAATAATATTCAAACTTATTCAGTTGAGCAAATTTAATAAATTTTTAAAATAAATTAAATTAGAGATTTAATTATTTTAAATTATCATAATAAAATATTTAGAAAAAAATTTTCTACACTTAATTATAATAACTCACCATTAATTTTACTAATTTCATTTAATATATAAATAAAGAAATTGACACATGCAAAATACAAATACAAATACTGACTACACTCAAACCTAAGATTTAAAAAAAAATAAAATGTATGCAAACTAGACTGATGACATTACTAATGCTTACAGGATAATTAATTCTGATTATAGACATGTAAAGAATAGGTTAAAGTTACAAGAAACGTGGTTCCTAATAAATGTTATAAAGTCCTCCAGAAATATCTGGTAAACTGTACACCATACCAGTTAGACATTCGCGTCGCCAACCGCTCAGTCTCATGCGCCATCTGCCTATATAGGTCTATAGGTGTCGAGCTTTTACTAAATCGAGGATATGCATGGGTATATATACTTAACTAAATCAAACCTATTGACCTCAAAACGACCGTGACATATAATCATCTCAATATAATCGATAGTGTTATCACCACAATAAGATGATTTAGTAGCCTCTATCGAATCTATGATCTGCTCTTCTTTATGACTCAGCTCTATGACTGTTTTCTCAACTTGACTTTCAACTTCTATCCTATAGCTATCTTCCTCGTGCATCTCATCTTTGTACTTTTCGTACTCTTCGGCTAAACTAGGATCTGCTATATAAATGGATATAGGTAAAGAATCAAGTTCCAATGCTTCAGGAAGAATGAAAGTCTCCGTGGAGAACTCATTCAAAACTTCTTTCACGAAGAAACTAGATTGGTCACATATAGTCTCAATAGGTCTGGCAATGAGAGTAGGAATTGGAGCAAATGGTACTAATCTAGGCTCATGTTGTTTATTAGGGGTGGATATGCGGTCAAACTTTGCGATAAGCTCGGTCAACATAGCTTCTAATTTGAGATCCATGGGAATAGGGAAGCTAAACCTAATGGGCATATGCAAACAGAAATAAATATGCCTAAATGCACCCTATTCCAACCATGCTCTGATACCAAGTTGATGATGGACGAAAAAAGATGTCAATAATATTTTATATTTATATTTAGCAAAATTGATTGGCAAATTATTTTAATTAAGAGAAAAATATTTTATAGATAAATTATATGATAAACAAGATTTTTGAATCCCGTAAATTAAGATATTTTAAAATTAAAATTAAATTGGATCGTATGATAAATAAGAATTTATCAATTTAGATTATGCGTCAATTTAAATTCAACAAATCAGATCCGAGGTTCAGGAATTTTGGACAGACGTCTCACAGTTAAATTCAACAGTAATTGACACACAAGAAGTATCGGGTCACACAATTAGAGCCAAAATAAATAATCCAAGTCAAGTGAATAATTTA
>JAEMOT010000987.1:0-25734 GCA_019297695.1 Apostasia ramifera | reverse complement strand
GACGCGGGCGATGGCGCAGGCGGACGCGGGCGATGGCGCAGGCGGACGCGGGCGATTTCCCCGAACGTCAGAGAGAAAGAAGAGAAATTGAATATTAGGGCTGGGAAATTACATAAAAGGACCTAGATTTTGGTTAAGTTGAAGGAAGAAAAAGAATTTTTTTTTTTGAAAAGTGGATAACTAGGCTAATTTGAGGATTCTCACCAAAGGCTAACCTTACCCTTTCCTTCACCTGAATATCGACCCCTTAACCCGGATCGAGGCTTTGAGAAAACTCAAACATAATTTCATTCATCACAATACTCTCCATTTTTACAATGCAAGGCGACATCTTTATATAGAGAGATCCCACGTAGAAATTTGAAAATACAATATTAAATGCAGAAAATAAAATACCAAATAAATGAAAGCAAATATGGAACTAATTCTATTACAATAAAATAAAATCAGCTCCAAATGTGGTGAGTCTCCAAATCTTTCAGATATGCTTTGAATCAAATCAAATCAAATCAAATCAAATCAAATCAAATCTAAATAAAGCTAATATGGAAATCTCTAATAGCTCTAATTAATTTGAATTTGAATTTAGATTCAGTACATAACGTCATCCTAGCCATCAAATTCGATGTTGATCTGTGTCCCCACCATAAATGAAGCATGATATGATGAAAAGGGATGAAAACAAAGCAAATACAAATTGAGGAAGTACTTGAACATTACAAGAAAGCACTTAACCTGAATCTCTGATAGTATACAACCATGTAATGTCATGACCATAAATGCACAATGCCTCAATGCTCCACTGACTTTAACATAGCTTTTCCAAGGATATTTGAACATTTTATAACGACCATGGGGTGGTTCCCAGATTGCAAAACCGAACTGGATATCAGAGATAAGTAATTCACATAAATCTATAGAATTGAACAGTAAATGCCATTTATACTCTAGTATATCTTACAAGAGCATCTTCCTGAGCTTTTGACTCAACTGCCGCCCTGTAACCACTATACAGAGGGTCATCAGAAGCTTGATATGTGAGGATCTTCGAAGGCACTCTCTCATATTCTACACGATTTAGATATCTGTCGACACAGCCTAATATACAGAAATAAAAGTAACAAAGATGAAAATTACTCATAATGTTGAAACAGATTCAAGAAATTTGAAACAAATGAATGACCACATAAATGGTATATGATGAGAGAACAAAACCTTCCAAGGACTTGGCTAAGCCCAGGAAGTTTTTCACCACTAAGTTGTGTAGATCCTCCCCTGCCCAAATTGGAAAGATACAGATATTCACGCCCAAGCCAACAGCAGCACCAAGCATAATGAGCAAAAATCGACTCACAGCCGTCTGAACAAATTCTCTTGTTCTCAGACCCGACACCATGATGAAACAGAATGTTAGCAGGAAGACACGAAACCCATACTCATAAGGCTTCATAGTTGGATAGAGTTTTACAAATGTAGCCAAGAAACCTTTTTAAAACAAAAATTCCTATTAATATGCAAACTTTCAAGCTTTCAAACAACATGGAGGGGCAAAATGGTTCAGAAGTAGGCTCACCAGTGATGAAAATGCTGATAATAATAACAATCTCCTCCCAGCGCCCTGTCATTGTGGATAGTTCTGCTACTCCTAGAGCAAGCCCTCCAGCAGATAATGTTCCTATACCTCGATTGAAACCTTTGCTAAGTGTTGATCCTGCACAGCATTAACTACCTAATCACTAATGCAAAATGGAGTTACCACATTCAACTTATTAACTAGAGCCAAACATTCACACTTTATAAGGAAAAATGATGGATCCCCTTGTTATGCGATCCAATATAATCGAAAAGATGATAACCACATTCTACCATATACAGGGGAACAAAAAAGCATCCAACTTTCTTAGATGCACAAAGCTTGCTATGTCGTGATAAGGACCTTTAATCTAGACCATGCATGTGGCATGATCTGGTTGAGAGTAGAACAGGTAGGAGGTCCCCTCAAAAACATGATTCGAACTGTAGTCATCAAAGGCTTCGCCTCGAACAACCAAAATGCATCGCACAGATCTCACACAAATCAAAGAACACCCCTTGAGAGTTAACACACTGGCCGCACAAATTTATGAACTCCGCCTAGAAGCCCATGGAAGCACGAACGCTATGCTTGGCGCAAGAAAATGGAACATTAGTAACAATGACTTCTGTTACTATAAATTCGTTGCAAAAAGTCTACATAGGGGTTGGTTTAATGATTTATTGTACACCTAACCATACAACTTCTTCTCCAAGGGCGAAATGGTAAAACCTTTCACCCTGTACTTTTTTTTATTTTTTGCCCCAAATTTCACAACTCCCCTACCCCAATTACGAGTTGTAGTAGCGTAGATTTAAACTCAAGACCCTCTAATTTCAAGCAAGCTCCATCCCCATTAGGCTAAGAGAAGCTCCACATGTACTTTTTTTTGCATATAGTAAAGCATTTTAAAGCCACCACCTGCTGGTCCCATGGTCTTCCATTCTCATGGCTTCCTCTGGTGCCCTTTCTCTTCTTTCTTATTGCCATACAATTAGTCAATCAATAAGCCATGAAATCATCATGATCACCGAAATACAACGTTGTTTCAAATTCTAGGCAATTCATCCAAGGGAGTCCAAACTTAATCAAGACAGATAACAGCGAGTACTAACACTGGACCTCCCCATTTTCTCTTATTTCCCTAGAGCAAATTTAGGGAGCATTTAGTTCAATGTTATCTTGATGTTATGTCATGTTATTTACAGAAAATAATTATTTAGTTTAATGATATTTTTAGATGATCTTCTAAAAAATTATAAAATTATTAATTAAAAGATGACATCTAGATGCATGATATCTAGATAACATCAAATAGCATCAAGATAACACCAAACCAAATGCCCCCTTAGTCTCATCCGAACTTACAGTCGGTACAGATTATCATCAATGTCAGAACTAACCAGA
Source organism: Apostasia ramifera (assembly GCA_019297695.1). NCBI lineage: Eukaryota > Viridiplantae > Streptophyta > Magnoliopsida > Asparagales > Orchidaceae > Apostasia > Apostasia ramifera. The sequence continues at coordinate 22,754 of JAEMOT010000987.1, read as the reverse complement.
CCTGAATCCACACGAAGCATCAAATCAAAAGCCCCAATCGACGATGGAGAGGAGAAAGGCAGTAATTTACCGATGCTGAACTCGAAGACGACCACGACGGTGAGGATCGCCCAGACGGAATGAGAAGAAAGGTCGGGTAACGGCTCTTTGAGGAAGATGAGCAGAGAGATAACTGCGAGTGCGAGCCCCATCTTCGCGGCGAATACGAGATTTCTGGGATCCGATCGCGCCATCTCCCACCCCGCCACCGCCATGGCCACCACTCGGCCCCATATCCACGAGATCCCGTCCCGCGCCCGCCGAAAACATCTCCGGCCTCCTCCATCGTCTTCAAGATCGAAATTTCCCCAATCCACGTCCTTCAGAGAGGAAAGCAGCGGCAAGCGCTCCTTGCTCCGCTGCTCGAAGTGGTAACGGAAAGATCCCAGCCTCGGAGGCGGCGGGCCCATCATCTTCTTCTCTGCTTCTCTTCTTCTAACGAGCAGGAGCACCGTCACCGTGTATCAGTTTTATTGTATTTTTCCACTGATCTTCGGACACGCCATGGACATATCTGCAATTATGCGGGCGCTGCAGATTGAATTCTAGAATCTGTATGGGATCGTCCGTACGAAAGCGATGTATGTGGATATTAGTCCGGCAAAGATATGACCCGACCCGATGCGATCCGAAATTCTATCCGATTAAATCTTTAAAATAATTTTTTTTTACCCATTAATCCACCAATCCCATTTATTTACGTAGTTGGATTCAAATCATTGTTGACTCAACCATTTTAAAATTCAACTTATTTCAATAATCTAATTTATAACCTATATGGATGATATATCTAATCTTTTTTTCATAAGAAGACTTAAATAAAAAAATTCTATTATGATTAATTAATAAAAAAAATTTACAAATTATATCAGCATTCTACAACTATTTTTATGATTTACTTTATATTTCACAATATATATATTATAAAAAATAATATTTATATTAAAATATTCAATATGATATTATTTTATTTTATTTTTAATAAATTTTATATTATTTTAAATTTAAATTTGAAAAATACTTTAAGGAGCAACTTTTAATGTAAATAAATTAAACTGAAAACTCGAGTTCTAACTCGATTCTTTTTTTTGGCCTGTAAAAATTCATATCAACCATGACCATTCAATATATATAAATTTGAATTCAGATTAGGATCGATCTGACTTGTTGATAGGCCCAACAACATTCTGATCTGATCTGTTGACAGGACTTTATTAATGACATTCTTTTCAAGTGACGAATCCTGAAAGCAACTTCATAGAGCCGGGGGAATAATATGTCAATTTTGTTAATAGTTTTTTTTAGTAAATTACCTTTAGGTCTCTGAGATCACTTAGACACTTCAAATAAGTACTCAAAATGTAAATTAGTTTATGTGGGTTTTCGATCTCTAGTTCCGGTTTCTGTTTGATCCCTTTAATAATTAAAAAAAAAAAAACACCCCTCCCCTCTCTCATCTTCGGTAATGTCACGCACAGCGCAGCTGCCAGACTCAAGTGCAAGGGGCATTCAAACAGGTGCCACACCACTACGGTGGTACCTGTTACAAGAAGCAGTCTTCGGTCGCATGCATGGCTTGCATGCTTGCACAGGCCATGTGCGCAGCTACCGCGGTGGCTTGCTTGCATGCACAGGCCACGCGCATGGGTGCCATGCCACGGAGGCTGTGCGCACACCCACCTGTGGGGGGGAAGCTAGCCAACCAACTATACATTTCTTTATTTCAAAGCCTGTTACAGTGCATGCAGATCAGTGGCTATGCCCTCTCACCTCCAACATATAGAATTTGCCGATAAAAAAGCAACTACTATAATTCTATAACAAAATATTTTATGTCTATACCAATATTGCTAATGAACAATAACAATGGTGGGAATGCATGTCATACTGATAAAGCCAACATGCCATTGTATATTTGCATTTGGTAGTGTAATGAAGTTATTCGTCAAGGTCAAGATACCTTGTAAAATTTTATTGAAATTTTGAATAAACTATAATATCTCATGAATAAAATATAAAGGTATTGTCCACTTTAGTTTTAGGTAATTATATGATTTAATTACTTACCAAGAGATTACTCATACCAGTATTACTCTAGCTTCATCCTCAATTACAAAATTTTATATCATTAATTAGTCTTATAATTTTCTCCTAAAAAGTATCTATACTATTTGAGATCATATTATATACTTATATAGCTCAGAAATTTATACTTTTTTTCGATATAGGATCATTCATTTCTATGTTCTTCTCGCCACTATTTATCTGCCTTGCTAGAAGTCTAATAATAACTGCATTTTGCTCCAATGATTTCTTTCTTTTGGAATATCACTCGGCAATCACTCTCTACCCTCTTCGGCCATGAGAGTCAAGGCCCACTAGCTTCTCCCCGATTCATCTTCGAATCACATTATATTATGGAAAGTCGACTTTGATACTAATCTTATAGCATCAATAATAGAGACCTCCCTTATGAGAAAATTGTGAGATTGATAATGAAAAAATTTATAGTCAAATGTTTATACTTGAGTAGGAATAATACTAGAATGTGGGACCTCTTATGAAATACTCAAGTTACATAGTTTTCTAAAGCTAAAGTGGACAATACTATTATATTTGGGTCATGAGATGTTATAAAATAGTATCAGAGCTGACCTCCTACAATATAATGTATCCCTCTTACTACTATTTATCTACCTAGAAGCTTACTAAGAGTCATACGTTGCTTCAGTGATTCTTTTTTCTTTAAACATCTCCCGACGATCACTCCTCGCTTTCTTCGACCATAGGTGCCACATTACTAGAGCATAAACTATGAAGGATTCTTATATTAGATCAGATAGATTAGGCAAGTTCTTTGAGAGTTTTGATTAATGTCACCTCCTCACATACGCTCTCCATCAAATTATCATCGTCATCGATATAAAATTGATTAAAATCCATATGCAGTACAATAAAAAAATAATCCAACCTACAATATATAAATAATACGAGAGCACATTAATTAAGAAAAAAGCGTTATAACATAACCCAATATGCATCAAATCAATCGCTAAATATGTTTATTCAATAAAAGTACAATCAAATAACAAATATAAGTTGTGTAACTAGGAGTAATATGTTGTAATGCCTTAATATATAATAGAATAATATCTAAAAGATAATATTATATTCAAATATAATGAAAAATCATTGAATTATCGTATGATTGCCAGAATTTACTTTAAATAACCTGATATGTAACGAATTATTCTCTAAATATGTTATTTAATTTAAATTTATCGATATAGTAACATGTAACTATATAATTACCACGCTTCAGTTCAAATACATTGATACATTTATTTCTAAGAGCATATATTATGTTAAATTATGATGATATACTATCAAATAATTTAATAATTGCTGATATTAGTTAAACAGTTCTTGATATGAGTCCATTGAGTCTCTTAATATGTGTATTTAGCTTAAATAATTTGATATTATAAATATAGGTTGTGTAACTATGAGTGCTTTGATATATGATAGATCGATGCTTTAATATTAATATTATATTCAAATGCATTAAGAAATTATCAAATAGCTGCATAATTATTAGTATGATGTTAAGTAACTTGACTCGAATCAGTCTCTAAAAATGTATATTTAACATAAATTCATCGACAAGATAAGAAATAGTTGTACAACTGTCATTGTTCAATTCAAGTGCATTAATATATAATAAATTAGTCTATAAAAATGTCTACTAACTTGAAGTACAATGAACTATCAAATAGTTACTTAATTGCTATTATTAAGATAAAATTGCTTGATGTAATCGAGTCGGTCTCATACGTATGCATTCAATTTCAATATATCGATTTAACTAATATAAATTGTATAACTACGACAGCTAAATTGAAATACCTTAATATGCAGTTAATTAACGTCTAAATGTTAGTATTTGGTTCAAATAAGTAGAAAATCATCGAGTGGTGTATAATTACTAGTAATTAGCTAAAATAAGTTGGTATGCAATAAAACGGATATTACCCTCATGTATTCAGATTAAAGTTAATGGTAGAGCAACGAATACTTATATAGTTGTTACTATTTAATTCAAATACATTAATATATAATAAATTAGTCTACGTAAGTATCTATTAAATTAAAATAGATCGATATACTATCAACTAAATATATAATTGCCAGTATATTTTCAAAATAACTTGATATACATCAAATAAATTTATTTATAGTCTGAATACATTTATTTATAGTCTGATTCTTTGCATATTAGATTATTTTAAATAAGTACTCGTAATTCTACGACCATACGATAACGCTTCAATGTATTAGAACAAAATATAAGCTTTTAAACACTTATTCACTATATATCAAGTTATTTCAACTTAATTGTCATAATTAGACAACCTATATTAATAGTATAGACTCTTATTCGATTTATAATAACGTATTTTATTTTAATACTTGTATTTATGAAATGATTTGATAGTATATCATTGTATTAAAAGTTTGTATACAATTTTAGAAACTAATTTGTTGCATATCAATAAATTTCAACTTTGCAATGACAATTATCCAATTATTTATTGTCAATCAATGAATTTAAAGTAACATCTCCGATTTAGAGACCGAAATGCATCTGATGTTGATTTTACTGAATACTTATAATTATATAGCAATTCGATTATTTTTTAGTGCATTTTAATATTATACAAGCATTAAAATATCGATTTTTTGAATATGAAGGTATTATATGTTAGTACTCTCAATTACAAAATTTATATTTATTTCATCGATTAATTTAAATAAAATACACATATTTAAAGGCTAATTTAATGTATATTAATATATTTTAACTAAATATTAATATTTATGCAACTATTAAATAGTACAACAATATATTTCAACTTAATTAATGCATTTTGAGATACATTTGTCATATATTTATATATTAAAAGTTAAAAGTGGCAATTATATAATTATTTATTACTATATTGATGAATTCTAACTAAATATATATCCCGAGTTATTTTAACAAAATACCAACAATTACATATTTAGTTGATGGTATATCATTTTATCATAACTTAATTGATGCTTTCGGAGACTAATTCGTTGTATATCAATGTAATTGAATTGAACAGTAACAACTATATAAGAAATAATTATACGACTATTCGTTACAACATTAAGGAATTTCAGTGGAATGCAGGTGTTTAGACAACAATTTATGAAAAAATGTAGTTATATTATGTAAATACTAGGAGTGCTAAAATATTTTAATGATTTGTGAATATATTTTAATAGAATATAAGTATTTAAAAAATAATTTATAGTATATGAAGGTATTTTAGCATAGTACTCAAAGTTACAAAATTTATTATTATTATATCGATGTATTTTATCCGATTACAAATGCTTAGTGATCAATTTAATATATATTAAGGTTTTTAATTAAATACCGGCAATTATTTAACTAGTAGACAACATATCGATCAATTTAAACTTAATAGACACTTTTAAAAACTGATTTACTATATATCATTGTATTTAAACTTAATAGCGATAATTATATAAGTATTCTTTGCTCTACCATTGAATTTAATCTGAATACATGTGTTCATAGTCTAATTCTTTGCAAACTAAATTATTTTAAATAAATACTCGTAATTCTACGACCAAACAATAACTTTTCAAAGTATTAGCCAAAAATACGAGCTTTTACACACTGATTTACTACATATCAAGTTACTTCAACTTAATTCTCATAATTACACAACTTACATCAGTTAAATCGATGTATTTAAACAAAAACCAATAGTATAGGGACTTATTCGATTTATAATAACCTATTTTACCTTAATACTCGCATTTATGCATTGATTTGATAGTATAACATTGTATTACAAGTTTGTATAGGATTTTATATACTAATTTGTTGCATATCAACAAATTTCAACTTTGCAATGGCAATTATCTGATTATTTTTAATATATTTGAAGAGAAAATATGCAAAATAACTTTAATATTGATTATATGAAGGTTTTTTAACATAATACTCAGATTATACACCTAATGTTTGCTATATTGATGTATTTCAATTTAAAATTGATATTTGGCAATCTATTAGGGATATTTGATTGCATTTTAATGTAATACAAATAATTACAACTCTATTTATCAATATATCTATCAATTTTAAGAGAATAAGCTCTTTTAGGGTCTGATTTATGATATATCAATGAATTTGGGTTGAATAGTGACATTTTTGCAGCTATTTATTGCATTACGTTGAATTCAAGTTGAGTACAAGTATTTAGAGTACGATTCATTGCATAATTGTGTGAGTATTCAATTAATTTTTATTGTATTTAAAAAGAATATATGTAATTTGACTTTAATCTTATCTATATGAAGGTTTTTTAACATAATACTGATTACACACCTAATGTTTGCTATATTGATGTATTTTAATCGAACATTGATATTTGGCGATAGATTAGGGACATTTGATTGTGTTTTAATGTAATACCTATAATTAAACAACTATTTATCAGTATATCAATCAATTTTAAGAGAATAGACTCTTTTAGGGACTGATTTATGACATATCAATGCATTTGAGTTGAATAGTTATGTTTTTGCGGCTATTCATTGCGTTACATTGAATTCAAGTGGAGTACAAGTATATAGAGTACGATTCATTGCATAATAAATTATTTTAACTAAATACAAGCAATTGTGTGAGTTATTAATTAGTTTTTATTGTATTTGAAGAGAATATACGCAATTTTACTTTAATCTTATCTATATGAAGATTTTTTAACATAATACTCTTATTACAAACCAAATATTTGCTATATTGATGTATTTCAATCGAAAATTGATATTTGGCAATCTACTAGGGACATTTGATTAAGTTTTAATGTAATAACGATAATTATATATCTATTTGTCAATATATCGATCAATTTTAAGAGAATAGGCTCTTTTAGGGATTGATTTATGATATATCAATGCAGTTGAGTTGAATGTTTTTGCGGCTATTCATTGCATTACGTTGAATTCAAGTGGAGTACAAGCATTTAGAGTACGATTCATTGCATAATAAGTTATTTTAACTGAATACATGCAATTGTAAGGGTATTCAATTAGTTTTTAATGTATTTGAAGAGAATATATGCAATTAGATTTTAATCTTGCCTATATGAAGGTTTTTAACATAATACTCTGATTACAATTCTAATATTTTTATAATTACACATCTATTTGTCAATATATCAATCAATTTAAAGAGAATAGACTATTTTAGGGACTGATTTATGACATATCAATGCATTCAAGTTGAATAGTGATGTTTTTACGGCTATTCATTGCATTACGTTGAATTCAAGTTGAGTACAAACATTTAGAATACGATTCATTGAATAATAAGTTATTTTAACTGAATACAAGCAATTGCGTGAGTATTCAATTAGTTTTTATTATATTTGAAGAGAATATATGCAATTTGACTTTAATATTGTCTGTATGATGGTTTTTTAACATAATACTCTGATTACACACTAATGAGTGCTATATTATTGTACTTCACTCGAAGAATGTTATGTGGCGAACAATTAGGGACATTTAATTGCGTTTTAATGTAATACCTATAATTACACATCTATTGGTTAATATATCGATCACGTTTAAGAGAATAGGCTCTTTTAGGTTTGATTTATGACATATCAATGAATGTGAGTTGAATTCAAGTGGAGCATAAGTATTTAGAATATGATTCATTGCATAATAAGTTATTTTAATTGAATATAAGCAATTCTATAAGTATTCAATTAATGTTTAATATATTTGAAGAGAATAAATGCAATATGATTTTACTCTTGTCTATATGAAGGTTTTTTAACATAATATTCTGATTATACACCTAATATTTGTTATATTATTGTATTTGAATCTAAAATTGATATTTGGCGACCTATTAGGGATATTTAATTGCATGTTAATGTAATACCAATAATTACACATCTATTTGTCAGTATATCGATCACCTTTAAGAGAATAGGCTCTTTTAGGGTCTGATTTATGACATATCAACCAAGTTTAGTTGAATAGTGATGTTTTTGCAACTATTCATTGCATTACATTGAATTCAAGTGGAGTACAAGCACTTAGAGTACAATTCATTGCTTAATAAGTTAGTTCAACTGAATAGAAGCAATTGTGTGAGTATTCAATTCGCTTTTATTGTATTTGAAGAGAATATATGCAATTTGACTTTAATATTATATGTATGATAGTTTTTTAACATAATACTCTGATTACTCACCTAATGTGTGCTATATTTTTGTATTTCAGTCGAAGAATGTTATGTGGCGATCTATTAGGGACATTTGATTGCATTTTAATGTAATACATATAATTACACATCTATTTGTCAGTATATCGATCACTTTTAAGAGTATAGGCTCTTTTAGGGTCTAATTTATGACATATCAATGAATTTTAGTTGAATAGTGATATTTTTGCGGTTATTCATTGCATTACACTGAATTCAAGTGGAGTACAAGCATTTAGAGCATGATTCATTGCATAATAAGTTATTTTAACTAAATACAAGCAATTGTGTGAGTATTCAATTAGTTTTTAATGTATTTGAAGAGAATATATGCAATTTGATTTTAATCTTGTCTATATAAAGGTTTTTTAACATAATACTTTGATTACACACCTAATGCTTACTATATTGATGTATTTCAATCTAAAATTGATATTTGGCGATCTATTAGAGATATTTAATTGCATTTTAATATAATACCTGTAATTACACATCTATTTGTCAGTATGTAGATCAATTTTAAGAGAATAAGCTCTTTTAGGGTCTGATTTATGACATATCAATGAATTTGAGTTGAATAGTGATGTTTTTGAGGCTATTCATTGCATCACGTTGAATTCAAGTGGAGTACAAGCATTTAGAGTATGATTCATTGCATAATAAGTTATTTTAACTGAATACATGCAATTGTGAGAATATTCAATTAGTTTTTAATGTATTTGAAGAGAATATATACAATTAGATTTTAATCTTGTCTATATGAAAATTTTTTAACATAATACTCTTATTACAAACCTAATGTTTTCTTAATTACATATGTATTTGTCAGTATATCCATCAAATTTAAGAGAATAGGCTCTTTTAGGGTCTGATTTATGACATATCAATGGATTTGAGTTGAATAGCGATGTTTTTGCTGCTATACATTGCATTACGTAGAATTCAAGTAGAGTACATGCATTTAAAGCACGATTCATTGCATAATTAGTTATTTTAACTGAATACAAGCAATTGTGTGAGTATTCAATTAGCTTTTATTGTACTTGAAGAGAATATATGTAATTTGACTTTAATATTATCTGTATGATGGTTTTTTAACATAATACTCAGATTACACACCAAATGTTTGCTATATTTTTTGCATTTCAGTCGAAAAATGTTATGAGGAGATCTATTAGGGACATTTGATTGCATTTTAATGTAATACCTATAATTACATATTTATTTGTTAGTATATCGATCACGTTTAAGAGAATAGGCTCTTTTAGGGTCTGATTAATGACATATCAATGAGTTTAAGTTGAATAGTGATGTTTTTGCGACTATTCATTGCATTACGTTGAATTCAAGTGGAGTATAAGTATTTAGAGTACGATTCATTGCATAATAAGTTATTTTAACTGAATACAAGCAATTGTGTGAGTATTCAATTAGTTTTTATTGTATTTGAAGAGAATATTTACAATATGACTTTAATATTGTCTGTATGATGATTTTTTAATATAATACTCAGATTACACACCTAATGTGTGCTATATTATTGTATTTCAGTCGAAGAATGTTATGTGGCGAACTATTAGGGACAATTAATTGCGTTTTAATGCAATACCTATAATTACACATCTATTTGTGAGTATTTCGATCACCTTTAAGAGAATAGGCTCTTTTAGGGTCTGATTTATGACATATCAATGAATTTTAGTTGAATAGTGATGTTTTTGCAACTATTCATTGCATTACATTGAATTCAAGTGGAGTACAAGCACTTAGAGTACAATTCATTGCTTAATAAGTTAGTTCAACTGAATACAAGCAATTGTGTGAGTATTCAATTAGCTTTTATTGTATTTGAAGAGAATATATGCAATTTGACTTTAATATTATCTGTATGATAGTTTTTTAACATAATACTCTGATTACTCACCTAATGTGTGCTATATTTTTGTATTTCAGTCGAAGAATGTTATGTGGCGATCTATTAGGGACATTTGATTGCATTTTAATGTAATACATATAACTACACATCTATTTGTCAGTATATCGATCACTTTTAAGAGTATAGGCTCTTTTAGGGTCTAATTTATGACATATCAATGAATTTTAGTTGAATAGTGATATTTTTGCATCTATTCATTGCATTACGTTGAATTCAAGTGGAGTATAAGTATTTAGAGTACGATTCATTGCATAACAAGTTATTTTAACTGAATACAAGCAATTGTGTGAGTATTCAATTAGCTTTTATTGTATTTGAAGAGAATATATGCAATTTGACTTTAATATTTTCTGTATGATGATTTTTTAACATAATACTCTGATTACACACCAAATATTTGCTATATTTTTTGTATTCAGTCGAAAAATGTTATGAGGAGATCTATTAGGGACATTTGATTGCATTTTAATGTAATACATATAATTACACATCTATTTGTCAGTATATCGATCACTTTTAAGAGTATAGACTCTTTTAGGGTCTAATTTATGACATATCAATGAATTTTAGTTGAATAGTGATATTTTTGCAGCTATTCTTTGCATTACGTTGAATTCAAGTGGAGTATAAGTATTTAAAGTACGATTCATTGCATAACAAGTTATTTTAACTGAATACAAGTAATTGTGTGAGTATTCAATTAGGTTTTATTGTATTTGAAGAGAATATATGTAATTTGACTTTAATATTTTCTGTATGATGGTTTTTTAACATAATACTCTGATTACACAGCAAATGTTTGCTATATTTTTGCTATATTGATGTATTTCAATCGAAAATTGATATTTGGCAATCTATTAGGGACATTTGATTAGGTTTTAATGTAATAACGATAATTATATATCTATTTGTCAGTATATCGATCAATTTTAAGAGAATAGGCTCTTTTAAGGATTGATTTATGATATATCAATGCGGTTGAGTTGAATGTTTTTGCGGCTATTCATTGCATTACGTTGAATTCAAGTGGAGTACAAGCATTTAGAGTACGATTCATTGCATAATAAGTTATTTTAACTGAATACATGCAATTGTAAGGGTATTCAATTAGTTTTTAATGTATTTGAAGAAAATATATGCAATTAGATTTTAATCTTGCCTATATGAAGGTTTTTTAACATAATACTCTGATTACAAATCTAATATTTTTATAATTACACATCTATTTGTCAATATATCAATCAATTTAAAGAGAATAGACTATTTTAGGGAATGATTTATGACATATCAATGCATTCAAGTTGAATAGTGATGTTTTTACGGCTATTCATTGCATTACGTTGAATTCAAGTTGAGTACAAACTTTTAGAATACGATTCAGTGCATAATAAGTTATTTTAACTGAATACAAGCAATTGTGTGAGTATTCAATTAATTTTTATTATATTTGAAGAGAATATATGCAATTTGACTTTAATATTATCTGTATGATAGTTTTTTAACATAATACTCTGATTACACACTAATGTGTGCTATATTATTGTACTTCACTCGAAGAATGTTATGTGGCAAACTATTAGGGACATTTAATTGCGTTTTAATGTAATACCTATAATTACACATCTATTGCTTAATATATCGATCACGTTTAAGAGAATAGGCTTTTTTAGGGTCTGATTTATGACATATCAATGAATGTGAGTTGAATTCAAGTCGAGTATAAGTATTTAGAATATGATTCATTGCATAATAAGTTATTTTAATTGAATATAAGCAATTCTATAAGTATTCAATTAATGTTTAATATATTTGAAGAGAATAAATGCAATATGATTTTACTCTTGTCTATATGAAGGTTTTTTAATATAATACTCTGATTACACACCTAATATTTATTATATTGTTGTATTTGAATCTAAAATTGATATTTGGCGACCTATTAGTGACATTTAATTGCATGTTAATGTAATACCAATAATTACATATCTATTTATCAGTATATCGATCACCTTTAAGAGAATAGGCTCTTTTAGGGTCTGATTTATGACATATCAATGGATTTGAGTTGAATAGCGATGTTTTTGCTGCAATTCATTGCATTACGTTGAATTCAAGTGCAGTACAAGCATTTAGAGCACGATTCATTGCATTATTAGTTATTTTAACTGAATACAATTTTAAGAGAATAAGCTCTTTTAGGGTCTGATTTATGACATATCAATGGATTTGAGTTGAATAGCGATGTTTTTGCTGCAATTCATTGCATTACGTTGAATTCAAGTGCAGTACAAGCATTTAGAGCACGATTCATTGCATTATTAGTTATTTTAACTGAATACAATTTTAAGAGAATAAGCTCTTTTAGGGTCTGATTTATGACATATCAATGGATTTGAGTTGAATAGCGATGTTTTTGCTGCAATTCATTGCATTACGTTGAATTCAAGTGCAGTACAAGCATTTAGAGCACGATTCATTGCATTATTAGTTATTTTAACTGAATACAATTTTAAGAGAATAAGCTCTTTTAGGGTCTGATTTATGACATATCAATGGATTTGAGTTGAATAGCGATGTTTTTGCTGCAATTCATTGCATTACGTTGAATTCAAGTGCAGTACAAGCATTTAGAGCACGATTCATTGCATTATTAGTTATTTTAACTGAATACAATTTTAAGAGAATAAGCTCTTTTAGGGTCTGATTTATGACATATCAATGGATTTGAGTTGAATAGCGATGTTTTTGCTGCAATTCATTGCATTACGTTGAATTCAAGTGCAGTACAAGCATTTAGAGCACGATTCATTGCATTATTAGTTATTTTAACTGAATACAAGCAATTGTGTGAGTATTTAATTAGCTTTTATTGTATTTAAAAAGAATATATGCAATTTTTTCCTTTAATCTTGTCTACATAAGAGTTTTTTAACATAATGCTCTGATTACATACCTAATGTTTGCTATATAGTTGTATTTCATTCGAAAAATGATATGTGAAGATCTATTAGGGAATTTTGATTGCGTTTTAATATAATACCTATAATTATACATCTTTTTATTAGTATATCAATCAATTTTAAGAGAATAGGCTCTTTTAGGGACTAATTTATGATATATCAATGCAGTTGAGTCGAATAGTGATGTTTTTGCGGCTATTCATTACTTTACGCTGAATTCAAGTAGAGTACAAGCATTTATCGTACGATTCATTATATAATAAGTTATTTTAACTGAATACAAGCAATTGTGTGAGTATTTAATTAGTTTTTAATGTATTTGAAGGGAATATATGCAATTTGACTTTAATCTTTTCTATATGAAAGTTTTCTAACATAATACTCTGATTACACACCTAATATTTGCTATATTGATGTATTTCAATCTAAAATTACTATTTGGCGATCTATTAGGGATATTTGATTGTATTTTAATGTAATACCTGTAACTATACATCTATTTGTTAGTATATCGAGCAATTTTAAGAGAATATGCTCTTTTAGGGTCTGATTTATGACATATTAATGAATTTGAGTTGAATAGTGACGTTTTTGTTGCTATTCATTGCATTATGTTTAATTCAAGTGAAGTACAAGTATATAGAGTACGATTCATTGCATAATAAATTATTTTAACTGAATACAAGCAATTGTGTGAGTTTTGAATTAGTTTTTATTGTATTTAAAGAGAACATATGCAATTTTACTTTAATCTTGTCTATATAAAGGTTTTTTAACATAAATCTCTGATTACAAACCAAATATTTGCTATATTGATGTATTTTAATCGAAAATTGATATTTGGCAATCTATTAGGGACATTTGATTGCATTTTAATGTAATACCTAAAATTATATATCTATTTATCTTTTTATCGATTGATTTTAAGAGAATAGGCTCTTTTAGGGATTGATTTATGACATATCAATGCAATTGAGTTGAATAGTGATATTTTTGCGGCTATTCATTGCATTACGTTGAATTCAAGTGGAGTACAAGTATTTAGAGTACGATTCATTGCATAATAAGTTATTTTAACTGAATAAGTGCAATTGTGAGAATATGCAATTAGTTTTTAATGTATTTGAAGAGAATATATGCAATTAAATTTTAATCTTGTCTATATGAAGGTTTTTTAACATAATACTCTGATTACAAGCCTAATATTTTTATAATTACACATCTATTTGTCAGTATATCGATCAATTTTAAGAGAATAGACTCTTTTAGTGTCTGATTTATGACATATCAATGAATTTGAGTTGAATCACTATATTTTTGTGACTATTCACTGCATTACGTTGAATTCAAGGGTAGTACGAGCACTTAGAATACGATTTATTACATAATAAATTATTTTAACTGAATACAAGCAATTGTGTGAGTCTTTAATAAGTTTTTATTATATTTGAAGAGAATATATGCAATTTGACTTTAATCTTATCTATATGATAGTTTTTTAACATAATACTCTGATTACACTCCTAATGTTTGCTATATTATTGTATTTAAGTCGAACAATGATATGTGGTGATCTATTAGGGACATTTGATTGCGTTTTAATATAATACCTACAATTATACATCTTTTTATTAGTATATCGATCAATTTTAAAAAAATAGACTCTTTTAGGGATTGATTTATGATATATCAATGCAATTGAGTTGAATAGTGATGTTTTTGAGGCTATTCATTGCATTACGTTGAATTCAAGTGGAGTACTAGCATTTAGAGTATGATTCATTGCATAATAAGTTATTTTAACTGAATACATGCAATTGTGAGAGTATTCAATTCGTTTTTAATGTATTTGAAGAGAATATATGCAATTAGATTTTTATCTTGTCTATATGAAAGTTTTTTAACATAATACTCTGATTATAAACCTAATGTTTCTTTAATTACACATCTATTTGTTAGCATATCGATCAGTTTTTAATGCATTTGAGTTGAATGGTGATGTTTTTGCGGCTATTCATTGCATTACGCTTGAATTCAAGTTGAGTACAAGCATTTAGAGTACTTCATTGCATAATAAGTTATTTTAACTGAATACAAGCAATTGTGTGAGTATTTAATTAGTTTTTATTGTATTTTAATGTAATACCTATAATTACACATCTAATTGTTAGTATATCGATCAATTTTAAAGGAATAAGCTCTTTTAGGATCTGATTTGTAACATATTAATGATTTTTAGTTGAATAGTGATGTTTTTGCGGCTATTCATTGCATTATGTTGAATTCAAGTGCAGTATAAGCATTTAGAGTACGATTCATTGCATAATATGCTAATGTTACCTGAGTACATGCAATTGTGAGTGTATTCAATTAATTTTTAATATATTTGAAGAGAATATATGCAATTTGATTTTAATCTTGTCTATATGAATGTTTTTTAACATAATACCCTGATTATAAACCTAATATTTCTTTAATTAGGGATATTTGATTGTATTTTAATATAATACCTATAATTACATATCTATTGGTTAGTATATCGATCACGTTTAAGAGAATAGGCTCTTTTAGGGACTGATTTATGACATATCAATGAATTTGAGTTGAATTCAAGTGGAGTATAAGTATTTAGAGTACGATTCATTCCATAATAAGTTATTTTAATTGAATATCAGCAATTCTATGAGTATTCAATTAATGTTTAATATATTTGAAGAGAATATATGCAATATGATTTTACTCTTGTCTATATGAAGGTTTTTTAACATAATACTCTGATTACACACCTAATATTTGTTATATTTTTGTATTTGAATCTAAAATTGATATTTGGCGACCTATTAGGGACATTTAATTGCATGTTAATGTAATACCAATAATTACATATCTTTTTGTCAGTATATCGATCAAATTTAAGCGAATAAGCTCTTTTAGGATCTGATTTATGACATCAATGAATTTGAATTGAATAGTGACGTTTTTGTGACTATTCATTGCATTATGTTGAATTCAAGTGGAGTACAAGCATTTAGAGTACGATTCATTGCATAATAAGTTATTTTAACTGAATACGCTTGTATTCAATTAGCTTTTATTGTATTTGAAGAGAATATATGCAATTTAACTTTAATATTTTCTGTATGATGGTTTTTAATATAATACTCTGATTACACACCAAATGTTTGCCATATTTTTTGTATTTCACTCGAAAAAGGTTATGAGGAGATCTATTAGGGACATTTAATTGCATTTTAATGTAATACCTATAATTACATATTTATTTGTTAGTATATCAATCACGTTTAAGAGAATAGGCTCTTTTAGGGTCTGATTAATGACATATCAATGAGTTTGAGTTGAATAATAATGTTTTTGTGACTATTCATTGCATTACGTTGAATTCAAGTGGAGTATAAGTATTTAGAGTATGATTCATTGCATAATAAATTATTTTAACTGAATACAAGCAATTGTGTGAGTATTCAATTAGTTTTTATTGTATTTGAAGAGAATATTTGCAATATGACTTTAATATTGTCTGTATGATGATTTTTTAACATAATACTCAGATTACACACCTAATGTGTGCTATATTATTGTATTTCAGTCGAAGTATGTTATGTGGCGAACTATTAGGGACATTTAATTGTGTTTTAATGCAATACCTATAATTACACATCTATTTGTCAGTATATCGATCACCTTTAAGAGAATAGGCTCTTTTAGGGTCTGATTTATGACATATCAATGAATTTTAGTTGAATAGTGATGTTTTTGCAACTATTCATTGCATTACATTGAATTCAAGTGGAGTCCAAGACATTAGAGTACAATTCATTGCTTAATAAGTTAGTTCAACTGAATACAAGCAATTGTGTGAGTATACAATTAGCTTTTATTGTATTTGAAGAGAATATATGCAATTTGACTTTAATATTATCTGTATGATAGTTTTTTAACATAATACTCTGATTACTCAACTAATGTGTGCTATATTTTTTGTATTTCAGTCGAAGAATGTTATGTGGCGATCTATTAGGGACATTTGATTGCATTTTAATGTAATACATATAATTACACATCTATTTGTCAGTATATCGATCACTTTTAATAGTATAGGCTCTTTTAGGGTCTGATTTATGACATATCAATGAATTTTAGTTGAATAATGTTTTTGCAACTATTCATTGTATTACATTGAATTCAAGTGGAGTACAAGCACTTAGAGTACAATTCATTGCTTAATAAGTTAGTTCAACTGAATACAAGCAATTGTGTGAGTATTCAATTAGCTTTTATTGTATTTGAAGAGAATATATGCAATTTGACTTTAATATTATCTGTATGATAGTTTTTTAACATAATACTCTGATTACTCACCTATTGTGTGCTATATTTTTGTATTTCAGTCGAAGAATGTTATGTGGCGATCTATTCGGGATATTTGATTGCATTTTAATGTAATACATATAATTACACATCTATTTGTCAGTATATCGATCACTTTTAAGAGTATAGGCTCTTTTAAGGTCTAATTTATGACATATCAATGAATTTTAGTTGAATAGTGATATTTTTGCAGCTATTCATTGCATTACGTTGAATTCAAGTGGAGTATAAGTATTTAGAGTACGATTCATTGCATAACAAGTTATTTTAACTGAATACAAGCAATTGTGTGAGTATTCAATTAGCTTTTATTGTATTTGAAAAGAATATATGCAATTTGACTTTAATATTTTCTGTATGATGGTTTTTTAACATAATACTCTGATTACACACCAAATGTTTGCTATATTTTTTGTATTTCAGTCGAAAAATGTTATGAGGAGATCTATTAGGGACATTTGATTGCATTTTAATGTAATACATATAATTACACATCTATTTGTCAGTATATCGATCACTTTTAAGAGTATAGGCTCTTTTAGGGTCTAATTTATGACATATCAATGAATTTTAGTTGAATAGTGATATTTTTGCAGCTATTCATTGCATTACGTTGAATTCAAGTGGAGTATAAGTATTTAAAGTACGATTCATTGTATAACAAGTTATTTTAACTGAATACAAGCAATTGTGTGAGTATTCAATTAGATTTTATTGTATTTGAAGAGAATATATGCAATTTGACTTTAATATTTTCTGTATGATGGTTTTTTAACATAATACTCTGATTACACAGCAAATATTTGCTATATTTTTGCTATATTGATGTATTTCAATCGAAAATTGATATTTGTCAATCTATTAGGGACATTTGATTAGGTTTTAATGTAATAACGATAATTATATATCTATTTGTCAGTATATCGATCAATTTTAAGAGAATAGGCTCTTTTACGGATTGATTTATTATATATCAATGCAGTTGAGTTGAATGTTTTTGCGGCTATTCATTGCATTACGTTGAATTCAAGTGGAGTACAAGCATTGTGAGTACGATTCATTGCATAATAAGTTATTTTAACTGAATACATGCAATTGTAAGGGTATTCAATTAGTTTTTAATTTATTTGAAGAGAATATAAGCAATTAGATTTTAATCTTGCCTATATGAAGGTTTTTTAACATAATACTCTGATTACAAATCTAATATTTTTATAATTACACATCTATTTGTCAATATATCAATCAATTTAAAGAGAATAGACTATTTTAGGGACTGATTTATGACATATCAATGCATTCGAGTTGAATAGTGATGTTTTTACAGCTATTCATTGCATTACGTTGAATTCAAGTTGAGTACAAACATTTAGAATACGATTCATTGCATAATAAGTTATTTTAACTGAATACAAGCAATTGTGTGAGTATTCAATTAGTTTTTATTATATTTGAAGAGAATATATGCAATTTGACTTTAATATTGTCTATATGATGGTTTTTTAACATAATACTCTGATTACACACCTAATATTTGTTATATTATTGTATTTGAATCTAAAATTGATATTTGACGACCTATTAGGGACATTTAATTGCATGTTAATGTAATACCAATAATTACACATCTATTTGTCAGTATATCGATCACCTTTAAGAGAATAGGCTCTTTTAGGGTCTGATTTATGACATATCAATAAAGTTTAGTTGAATAGTGATGTTTTTGCAACTATTCATTGCATTACATTGAATTCAAGTGGAGTACAAGCACTTAGAGTACAATTCATTGCTTAATAAGTTAGTTCAACTGAATACAAGCAATTGTGTGAGTATTCAATTAGCTTTTATTGTATTTGAAGAGAATATATGCAATTTGACTTTAATATTATCTGTATGATAGTTTTTTAACATAATACTCTGATTACTCACCTAATGTGTGCTATATTTTTGTATTTCAGTCGAAGAATGTTATGTGGCGATCTATTAGGGATATTTGATTGCATTTTAATGTAATACATATAATTACACATCTATTTATCAGTATATCGATCACTTTTAAGAGTATAGGCTCTTTTAGGCCTTGTTTGGCAGTGGGCTAAAAATCATGGCTAAAATTACCCATGGCCAAAATCTTAAATTTATTTTAAAAAAATTTAAAAAATTATTTTATATCTCATCTCACACAAATTCCAACATTAAAGCAATCACTTTATTTCATATCCAACACAATTCTCAATAAATCAATCAACTTTATTTCACTTCATACACAATTTTTAATATAACCAACTTACTTTATTTCACATCATACACATTTTTCAAAAATGACTAAAAATTTCAACTACATCTTCTTTTTTTTCTTATTACCAAACAGAGCCTTAGGGTCTAATTTATGACATATCAATGAATTTTAGTTGAATAGTGATATTTTTGCGGCTATTCATTGCATTACACTGAATTCAAGTGGAGTACAAGCATTTAGAGCATGATTCATTGCATAATAAGTTATTTTAACTAAATACAAGCAATTGTGTGAGTATTCAATTAGTTTTTAATGTATTTGAAGAGAATATATGCAATTTGATTTTAATCTTGTCTATATAAAGGTTTTTAACATAATACTTTGATTACACACCTAATGCTTGCTATATTGATGTATTTCAATCTAAAATTGATATTTGGCGATCTATTAGAGACATTTAATTGCATTTTAATGTAATACCGGTAATTACACATCTATTTGTCAGTATATAGATCAATTTTAAGAGAATAAGCTCTTTTAGGGTCTGATTTATGACATATCAACGAATTTGAGTTGAATTATGATGTTTTTGAGGCTATTCATTCAATTACGTTGAATTCAAGTGGAGTACAAGCATTTAGAGTACGATTTTTTGCATAATAAGTTATTTTAACTGAATACACGCAATTGTGAGAATATTCAATTAGTTTTTATTGTATTTGAAGAGAATATATGCAATTAGATTTTAATCTTGTCTATATGAACGTTTTTTAACATAATACTCTTATTACAAACCTAATGTTTTCTTAATTACATATCTATTTGTAAGTATATCGATCAAATTTAAGAGAAAAGACTCTTATAGGATCTGATTTATGACATATCAATGGATTTGAGTTGAATAGCGATGTTTTTGCTGCAATTCATTGCATTACGTTGAATTCAAGTGCAGTACAAGCATTTAGAGCACGATTCATTGCATAATTAGTTATTTTAACTGAATACAAGCAATTGTGTGAGTATTCAATTAGCTTTTATTGTATTTAAAGGGAATATATGCAATTTGACTTTAATCTTGTCTATATGAAGGTTTTCTAACATAATACTCTAATTACACACCTAATATTTGCTATATTGATGTATTTCAGTCTAAAATTGATATTTGGCGATCTATTATGGATATTTGATTGTATTTTAATGTAATACCTGTAACTATACATCTATTTGTCAGTATATCGATCAATTTTAAGAGAATAAGCTCGTTTTTGCAGCTATTCATTGCATTATATTTAATTCAAGTGAAGTACAAGTATATGGAGTACGATTCATTGCATAATAAGTTATTTTAACTGTATACAAGCAATTGTGTGAGTTTTGAATTAGTTTTTATTGTATTTAAAGAGAACATATGCAATTTTACTTTAATCTTGTCTATATGAAGGTTTTTTAACATAAAACTCTGATTACAAACCGAATATTTGCTATATTGATGTATTTCAATCGAAAATCAAAATTTGGCGATCTATTAGGGACATTTGATTGTGTTTTAATGTAATACCTATAAATATATATCTATTTATCTTTTTATCGATTAATTTTAAGAGAATAGGCTCTTTTAGGGATTGATTTATGACATATCAATGCAATTGAGTTGAATATTGATGTTTTTGAGGCTATACATTGCATTACGTTGAATTCAAGTGGAGTACAAGCATTTAGAGTACGATTCATTGCATATTAAGTTATTTTAACTGAATACGTGCAATTGTGAAAATATGCAATTAGTTTTAATGTTTTTGAAGAGAATATATGCAATTTGACTTTAATCTTATCTATATGAAGATTTTTTAACATAATACTCTGATTACACTCCTAATGTTAACTAAATTATTGTATTTCAGTCGAAAAATGATATGTGGCGATCTATTAAGGACATTTGATTGCGTTTTAATGTGATACCTATAATTATACAACTTTGTGTTAGTATATCGATCAAGTTTAAGAGAATAGGCTCTTTTAGGGATTGATTTATAATATATCAATGCAAATGAGTTGAATAGTGAAGTTTTTGAGCCTATTCAATGCATTACGTTGAATTCAAGTGGAGTACAAGCATTTAGAGTATGATTCATTGCATAATAAGTTATTTTAACTGAATACATGCAATTGTGAGAGTATTCAATTCGTTTTTAATGTAGTTGAAGAGAATATATACAATTAGATTTTAATCTTGTCTATATGAAATTTTTTTAACATAATACTCTGATTACAAACCTAATGTTTTTTTAGTTACACATCTATTTGTCAGTATATCAATTAATGTTTAGAGAATATACTCTTTTAGGGACTGATTTATGATATATCAATGCATTTGAGTTGAATCTTGATGTTTTTGCAGCTATTCATTGCATTACGTTGAATTCAAGTTGAGTACAAGCATTTAGAGTACGATTCATTGCATAATAAGTTATTTTAATTGAATACAAGCAATTGTGTGAGTATTCATTTAGTTTTTATTGTATTTGAAGAGAATATATGCAAATTGACATTAATATTATCTGTATGATGGTTTTTTAATATAATACTCTGATTACACACCAAATGTATTAGGGACATTTGATTGCATTTTAATATAATACTTATAATTACACATCTATTGGTTGGTATATCGATCACGTTTAAGAGAATAGGCTCTTTTAGGGTCTGATTTATGACATATCAATGAATTTGAGTTGAATTCAAGTGGAGTATAAGTATTTAGAGTACGATTCATTGCATAATAAATTATTTTAATTGAATATCAGCAATTCTATGAGTATTCAATTAATGTTTAATATATTTGAAGAG
>JAEMOT010000986.1:143165-166066 GCA_019297695.1 Apostasia ramifera | reverse complement strand
TCTGACTGATAGTCTCCCCTTATTTTATGGATAAACGGTCCTTAAAAATGAGGGTGTGACATCAGCCATCACGGATCCCCAGAAGAAGTACCAATATTAAAAGATATCGTCCTTCCTTCTTAGCTGCAGGCCTCTCCGGTGGCAGGCAAGCGGCGTGGTTCCAGAACTTGTCCACCTCCTTTCCTCCGGAAAACCAGGATAAAGCTGCATCATCTGCTGCCTACAAATACCATGGAACAGACTTCAAAAAAGAGAGAGGTCACTTGCTTCATCCACTACGACCGACCTTCTCCAAGACTAAGGAGGAGGACTGGCCCTAAGAAGAACAGAACTCCTCTATCACCCCTTGTAAAACAGGAGCTTGAGAATAGGAAAAGCTCTCTTTTTCTCCTTCTCTCTCTCTCTCTTTCCCTTGTAAGCTCTTTGTTTTAGCCTTCATGGCTACCTTCTTCCATTAGTGAAATATCTTTGCTGATCGACCGGTGAACGTAGGGGATTTTCTCCCTGAACCACCTTAAATCTCTGTGTGTTTCTCTGGATGCTTTGAGCTGGTTCCCTCCTTGAGCTTTTATTAACATGCTCACCTCTTTGCGCGCCGCCGTCTCCCGGAACTCTCTTTCTCTTTGGTGTTTTTTGGGATCCCAATATCCTACGTCAACATTTATTTAATTCATTAGCTTATTATAATAAAAGATGTTAATAATAAATCATGTCATAATAAAATTATAAATATTTGAGATGATTATACTGTGCATTATATTTTGGGTATAATTTTTAATATGAAATGGTAAGTAACATATTAGTTAATATTTTAAGCCATTATGTAGTATGATGTTGTTAGAAGGTACTTTTGACTTTCCTCATGTCAGGATTATATTCTGTTTGACCTGAAAATATTTTAGTGTAAGTTAGTTTAAAGGTGCTAACATCTATTTAGATGTTATAGGGATCTCACCATTGACATCTAGAGCAACTTGTATTCCAGATGGTGTTTTTCTTAGGAAAGATACTCATCGTATTGCTGTTCTTAAAGTGGAAAAATACTTAGCTACTTGCTAGAAGTATGATGTTGACTTTTAACTTTTTACTTGTAACACTTGTGTTCCGAATCAGTTACAATGTATCTGGAACGAGCTTATAAGCGGATTGGTATCTACCCCTTTTGTCTTTCGTTGCATCAATTTAGTTATACAAAAGGATATTGCAGCTCAGTTATTAGATTATATGCAAGACGATAATTTTTAATTTTTATTATTATTGTATTCTTCAGTAAAATGAAAATTGATTGACATTTTAGGCTCTGTTTGGTAATAAGAAAAAAAAAAGATTTGGTTGAAATTTTTAGTCATTTTTAAAAAATATGTATGATGTGAAATAAAGTAAATTGGTTATATTAAAAATTATGTATGATGTAAAATAAGGTTGATTGATTTATTGAGAATTGTGTTGGATGTGAAATAAAGTGATTGTTTAATGTTGAAATTTGTGTGAGATGAGATATAAAATAAATTTTTAAATTTTTTTAAAATAAATTTAAGATTTTAATTATAGTTAATTTTAGTCATATTTTTTTAGCTCATCGTGCCTTTTTAGAGTAAAAAAAATTACCTTATTTTCATACAATTATCGTAATATCTGGATGTCAAAATTCGCATTTTTGCAGCCGGAGTTCAATGAGTCTCGACCAAAGTGATCGAACGCAATTTGACCAATAAAATGGCAAGTTCTTAACAAGAACAGAGGGGGCCTTGGCGCTAGCGGAAGAGAAGACGCCGAAGCAGCGGCGGCGGCGGCAGGCGGCAGGCGGTCGGTTCTTTTATTCCACTAAACCTGTTCTTTTTAGGCTTATTGTTTCTCTTATAGGCAAGAACCCTAATTTTATCGGTATAGCTGATCCCTTTGATCAATTGGTTCATCTGTATTGATTACCTATTTGCAGAAAAAGGACGCAGTGCAGATGAGCAGTAACCGGATGAAGAACTTCCGTCGGAGGTCTGAGGAAGACGACGTAAATGGCGACGAGAAAGGGATACCTCGGTCTGCCGCCGTCTCCTCCACCTCGAATACTACCACCAGATCGCAATCCCTAACCTCAGCTAAACCCAAAGCCTCCAAATCGGAAGGCCCGAAGCGCCTTAGTTTCGCCGACGACGATGAGGAGGAAATCCCCGCTGTCGCACCCACGGTCCGCTCAGCCTCTAGAACTCCAGTCTCTGGAGGCTCCTCCATCCACAAGCTCACATCGTCACGCGACCGCACCGCCGCCTTGGCCCCTTCTATCCCCTCCAATGTCCAGCCTCAGACTGGCGAGTACACAAAGGAGAAGCTCTTAGAGCTTCAGAAGAACGCCCGTCCCCTCGGCAGCAGCATGCCCAAACCCCAAAAATCCAATTCGCATGCCGAGCCCGTCGTTGTCCTCAAAGGTCTCGTAAAGCCGGTGCCCCCTCCTCCTCCGCTCCCGCAGAAGGAAGAGAAAGAGGAGGTCGAAGAGAACGAGGAGAGATTTGAAAAGTTAGGTCTTGATGGAAAGCCAAAGATCTCTTCAGTAATCCCAGACCAGGCCACTATCAATGCCATCAGGGCAAAGAGGGAGCGGCTGAGGCAGTCCCGTGGGCCTGCTCCTGATTATATCTCCCTTGATTCCAGCGGAGTTTTGGCTAGTCGAAGTTCAGGAGGCGGGTCCAGTGACGATGAGGAAAACGACTTCCAGGGAAGGATTGCTTTGTTTAGGGATCAGAAGGATGGTAAAGCAAAGAAAGGAGTTTTCGAGGAAATTGATGAGAGGGTGGATATTCCTGTTGAGAAGATTTTCGATGACGAAGATGAGGAAGAGAGGAGATGGGAGGAGGAGCAGTTCCGGAAAGGGCTGGGAAAGAGATTGGACGATTCATCTGCACATGTTAGTTCCAGTCATGCCCTGCAGAGCATGCCCATCGTAGCAGCACCTTCTATGCCATACAGTGCAGTTCTTGGTTCTACTCTTGCCAATGAGGCTATGTCGATTCCTCATCAAGCTGCAGTTGCTACCAGGTCTCTCCTGGATAACATCAACAAGCTCCAAGAAACTCATAATAGAACCCTTACTTCATTAGCCAGAAATGACGAGAATCTCTCAGAAGCCCTATCTAATATCACCACTCTCGAAAATTCACTCGAGGATGCTGGTGACAAATATGTTTTCATGCAACAGCTACGTGATTTCATCTCGATAACTTGTGATTTCTTGAAGGATAAAGCTGCTTTGATTGAGGAGTTGGAAGAAGAGATGCAGAAGCTACAAGAGCGGAGGGCTGTTGCGGTTGAGGAAAGAAGAGCTACTGATATTTCCGATGAGAATAATGAGATAGAGGCTGCTGTCAGCGCGGCAATGTCTGTACTTAGTAAAGGTTCTGGCTCTGCTTTTGTGGCTGCAGCTGCTTCTGCTGCTCAGGCAGCCTTGGTGGCAGCCAGAGAAACATCAAGTTTACCCGTTCAGCTGGATGAGTTTGGCAGGGATGTCAGCCTACAGAATCGGATGGATTTCAGTAGGAGGGCTGAGGCAAGAAAGAGAAGAAGAAGTCGTGCCGAGGAAAAGAGGCTGTCCTTTATTGCAAATTCAAGTAATGAACCTAACCAGATTGAGGGCGAGGTATCCAGCGAAGATAGTGATAGCGAGTATACTGCTTATCAGTCTACTTGGAGTGAACTGCTGCAAACTGCTGAAGAAATTTTTAGTGATGCGTCTGATGAGTTCTCTAAGATTTCATTTGTCAAGGAAAAACTTGAAAGGTGGAAGAAAGAATATTTTCCTAGTTATCGAGATGCTTACATGCCCCTGAGCGCACCAGCCATATTTTCTCCCTATGTGCGTTTGGAACTTCTGAAATGGGATCCTTTATATAAATCAGCAGAATTCTTTGACATGGAGTGGCACAAGGTGTTGTTGGACTATGGATGCCTCAGAGGAAATGTTGATTTTGATCCTGATGATGCAGATGCTAATCTTATTCCTCAGCTGGTGGAGAAGGTGGCTCTTCCAATTCTGCACCATAACCTAGCACACTGTTGGGATGTATTCAGCACTAGGAGGACAAAAAATGCAATTTTTTCCACAAATTTAATCATTAGCTATGTTCCAGCTTCAAGTAAAGCTCTACAAGAGTTGTTGGAAGTTGTGTTTAGCCGCCTGACAGAAGCTATTGTTAATCTCAGGGTACCAGCTTGGAGTGCAACAGTCATGAATGTTGTTCCAGGTGCTGCACAGCTTGCTGCTTATCGATTTGGTACCTCAATACGCTTACTTAGAAATGTATGCTTGTGGAAGGATGTCCTCGCATTACCAATTCTAGAGAAACTTGCATTTCAGGAGCTCCTGAATGGGAAGCTTTTGCCTCATGTGAGGAGCATCATGCCAAGCGTGCATGACGCAATTACAAAAACAGAGAGGATAGTGGTTTCTCTACTAGGGGTTTGGTATGGCCAGAATGTCACGGCAGATCATAGTCAGAAGCTACAGCCCCTAGTGGACTGCGTGTCTGAAATTGGGAAGAAACTGGAAAGAAGGCATGCATCAGGAGTCAGTGAAGAGGAGACACTGGGGCTGGCTCGCCGTCTGAAGACGATGCTGGTTCAGTTAAATGAGTATGATCGAGCTAGGACTTTGTTGAAGAATTTTCATCTCAAAGAAGCACTTTGATCACAAGGTATTCAGTCGTTTTTACAATTTTACATCAGTAATGCTTTAGAAATTGTTGTGATCCTTTGTTTAAATAAGTGAGAAGTGTGAAGGTGTTTTTTAGCTACAATCTAGAACTAGAAGCTGAATATACGTACCATCAAAATTTTCTTTGTTACGAACCTACTGAACAAAGGTTAATTTTGTTGAGCAGAATTCCGTTCTTGTGAGCTGCTACAGGATGGTGAGCTTTTTTCACTGAAATGTGCTGTCAGAGTGGAAAGCTTTGATAATTCACAGGTGTACAGTATGGTGATTAATTATTTATTTGCACTCTCTGGGCTTCTATTCTGGCAGTCCAGGGTTGTACATTTTTACCTGAGAAGCTTTCCCCCCCCCCCCCTGAAAAGTAGGTTGTTCATTTTTAGCAGCAATATCTCTTTGGTGGTTGTTCAGCTTCCATATCAATATATTGGGTAATGCAGTCCATGAGCAAATACTATCATGTAGCTTAATATCCAAAACAGAGTGAGTTTATCAAAGCCTGGTTTTCTAGTTATACTTTTAGATTTCAGTTAATATAAAGATTTAACTCCAGTTGATCAGGTTATCTTGTCACCTATTGTACGAAGAACTTTTTGTTTGATATTTTTTGAACAGTTGCTAATAACAAGGTTGTCATTTTTTCAAAATTGTTTTCCTTTAAAAACCTTGATCCCAAATCAAGTAAAATTGCATATTTCGAGTCAACTCCAAATTGAGTTATTCTCAAGTTGATTAAACTATGAAGACCCAAGTTTGAGTCTAGAGTTCAAATAATTTTAGCCAAGTTCAAGTAGTGTCAAACTTGTTTGAACTTGTTGGAACCCAACTTGGGCAAGCTTGACCCATGCTTAAGTGAGGATGGAGGGAGACATCAAATTTGTTCCCTCCTTCACGTGGAGTAGCTCACTAAATTTGTTCAGTTCTGCTTATCTTTTATGGTGCATTTACATTCATGATATTTGAAATTTTGAATATTACTCTCTTTTTTAAATATGTCTTCTCTTAGTTCAAATTTTGTAAGGAGGATTGCATGTAAATAATATTTTAAAGTTTTGAGTGCTATGTAAGTAAAAGTCCATTCTTTCTATTTATTTAATAGTATGAGCTATAAAACAAGAGTTTTATCTATATTATTATATATTAAAGGAGCGAAGTCAAGTGCAAAAAAAAATATCTACCTTCTTCTGACTAATGATCAGAGTTGTTCACCTCAGTATTCATGCACACTGCTAAGTGTTAAATGTTTTTACTTTTCTCAAACTGCATAGCCACGCCAAACTATCCTTCTTCCCTTCTGTTAAAACCTTATTTTGCTTTTGCTCACACGGCAGTAGCTGTCTCCTCTTATGTAAAGCTACACTTCATGTGAAGATTCAATACCTGTCTAGCTTCCTGTACTTCCTAGATGCAGGACTTGTCTAGTCCACAGCTCACCGCAGTTCCTTTTCCAAAAAGCCATATTCATCTTTGGTAACTATTTGCCAATATCCGTTTCTCCCATCTATTCATAATTATGACTCTCAACTTCCCAAGTATCTATTCCCCCTTTTTTGTCTTAATTTTTTCACTCATTGCTATGAAGAACTACAAATTTGGTGTTTTCATTACTACTTGTGTTCATCATCCTTAACAGTTTCCAAGAGGTTTTATTTCCTCTTCCATTAACATGGTGTAATTTTTTTTTATAATGCACTAACCTACACCTCAAAATTTTTTGTCTGAACTTTTTTAGTGAATTTTTTAAGGGGGCATTTAATTCAATATTATCTTAATACTATATCATATTATATAGAGAATAATTATTTGGTTTAATAATATCTTTAGATAACTTGTCAATTAAAAGATGACATCTCAATAATGTCATGACATTTGAATTTCAGATGTCATGACATAACATCAAGATAACATCAAATTAAATGTTCCCTAAATATTATTGCACCTTAACATTGGTGGCCCATCAAATTAGTTAAGTGCAGAAATAAATTTGTCTTCCAAATTTACATGAAACCGTCTGAGTTTACTTTTTCTTCAATCTTCAATGCATTTTCGGTGATATAGGATTCTAATTGAAATTAGATCCAAGTTCGAATACAAGTGACATTAAACTTTATCTTCATTGTATAAATGGAGGTAAAGTAGCTTCATTATTGCAAATTTACATTTTCTTAATGTTTGCTTTTTTTTTTTTCTGATGTCATGGATGGCCTTCTTTTCATTCTTCTGCCACATAACAGATTGTTGTTAAATCTCAAGTAACATTCAAGCTGGAAGACATTGAGTCTTTGCTATGTAAAATGAATGTAGAGAAAGTACATTTTCTATTACACTACAATAGAATATTTCTAAATGCAAAATTTGATCTGATTTGGTAGGCTGCTTTAAACCTTCATTGTACAGAAAAAAAAAGGTTAAATTTGCATAGTGTTTTGTAATTATTAGTCTTTTTATGTTCTTGAAAATGTAAAGTTTCTATTAGTTTTCCAAGCTGATGAAATATTTAAAAATCATTTAATTAAATATAGTTCTTTTAAAATCCCAAGCAATATGGTTTTTTGCATTGTAAGCAGGAATGAAAGATGATTAGGAGATACCATAGTCCATCTCCATTCTTCTGGGCTAACGCCTCAATCAGGCTAGAACTCACACTTTTCATGTTTAAGTAGCATGCAGTTTTCATTTGCTATGATAATTAGTTAAACCATGCATATTCACTGTGCTAAAAAAATTAAACCATTTTCACCATGACTATACATATACTAATATAGCCTTCACTCACCTCACAGCTGCCTTCATCCAGATATGTAGACAAAAAAACAATGAAAGGCATTTGTTTTCTCACCGTTTCTGTCTTACTTGCACTTTCCTTCTGCATTTCTGCATCCAGATCAGTCCAGGAAGACACTGGCAGCATCCAATTTAGCAGCATTCATAGAGGGCTTGCTAAGCTGTCAGCTGCCAATTTCTCTGGCCATCAACATGCTTCAAAAAAGAGAATCATGCCGGCGCGGCTATAAGGAATGGTGATAAAACAACCATTAAGACTCACAGTTTTGTTGAAGGTAATGGAGACCTGATAATAAATCAAAAGGAGAAGGCGTCTGCAAACTGCCTAACTGAGGACCACTGCAGTAAGAACAAGGTGATTTGCTGCAAGAAATGAGTCGAATTGCAGAAACATGATGCTGAGAAAAGCCGTGGATCAGCCAGGTGCACCATCAAGCGCAAGAAGTGTGTTCCTAACTGCTATGCGTATTGTATTCTAGTTTGGTTTATATGTTAGAAAGTCATAATATGCATTTCTCTTAGTTTTAGCAAAGCTTTTTAGCTTCTGATTTAACTTTTTGAGTCTAACTGAGTGTTTTTCCAAGCCTGCCTTTGTCTTGCATTTTGCTACTTGTCCTAGTGTTCTGCTGTTGCCTGTCGGAATTAATAAAGATGTTTGCATTTGTCTTTGTGATCTTCTCCATGGATCAGCTTTATTAATGCATGTGTCATCTATGAAAGTCATATGTTTTGGCTTGGCCAATGACTGGGCTCTATTAAGAGTCGAAACAAATCACGTGAGATGAACGTTATTTGCGTTAGAATGTGCGTAAAGAACCACCTAAAATTAATTTTTTCAACAAAGAAACTGTCAACTAATACTTGAGAAGCTATAAGTTTGTCTGAAATAGAGATGAATGAAAAGATAATGCTAAATGAAATTCAAAGAAAATGGAATCCCAGGAGCTTAGAAAATGATATAGTTAACTAAGAAAATGGTATGTCACTGTTTTAGGAGGGACAGCATGTTTACCACTTTCTTTGATTTTGAATAAGCACGTCGATTGCCCTTTTTTGCATGTTCTGTTTAGTTGGCAGTTAAGTTAGTTATAATTTTTTTTTTAAAAAAAATAAAATAATTTATATAATTAATTTTATTTAACATTCTTACAATTAATTTGTTTTATTTTTCATCACATATATATCTCAAAAAAATATATATATATATTTTTTATAAAAAAATTAAAAAATTGTGGTCACAAATTAAATAGAGGCAGTAGTCATCGTATCGAAGAACTAAAATGGAGAAATTATTTGTTAAAAACAAAGCTAAAAGGAGTAAATGGTTTTTAACATTTGATCTATACGTCTAAACAATAATATTTGCACAGACCTTATAATGGTCCATACTGTCTATATGTTATCTATGTGATACATCGACTGTAATTCTACTAAGATTTGAACATCATCTATGATAAAAGTATAATATTTTCTTATCTTAATAATAAGCATTTGAAATCATAACAGCTACAAGTTGGACCTCCTAATGAAATTTTTACTATACATTTATTTTCAAAATAA
This sequence comes from Apostasia ramifera, assembly GCA_019297695.1. NCBI lineage: Eukaryota > Viridiplantae > Streptophyta > Magnoliopsida > Asparagales > Orchidaceae > Apostasia > Apostasia ramifera. The sequence continues at coordinate 157,023 of JAEMOT010000986.1, read as the reverse complement.
TAACATGAAATGCTAAAATATTTTATTCCTTCAGTATATTTTACATTCTTCGACAACTTCTTTGTTTCACTCTGCATCTAACTCTATAAGAATGATCTTTTAGAATTCTCAAGATCATAGTATGTCGAGTATCTTCTTATGAAAATGAGACGGAAGTCAAAGGAAATATTTCAATAGTATCATTAAAGAAATAATTTTTTCCTCTTTTAGGGACTTGACTGCTCTTTTCAGATGGTGTTGTTTAATTTATTTTATTTGCATTAATTCATTTAAGGGATAATTACCTATATGCCGCGTTATTTAGTTTTATTTATGTTTTTACCCATCTATTCTTAGTTAATTACGCTATGCACACTCAAAATATTATAAAATCTTAGATAGACACACTTGAGTTAAAACTTAATCAAAATCTATTTGAAAAAAAAAATATTCTATTAGTAAATCATTAAAATTATATTTTTACTCTTAATGGTATATATTTTTTTCTTCCTCAGTACCACACTAAAGTGCTGATTTGTCCTAAAAACAATTCACGTCGCGGATATCTCCTTCCTTTGCCCCCACCTAAACATTAAGGTTTTAGGATTTTCACTCAAAATATATTTAAATATCCTAAAAATAATATGATGAATGGCTCTGATTTTTTGTAATCTAACTATAGTTAGGTTATTGAAAAATTATGATTACTCATTATAATAGAAATAAGTTAAAATGTGTGTATGTAAGATTTTATAATGTTTTAAGTGTGCATAGCGTAATTAACTAAAAATGGATGGGTAAAGCATAAATAAAATTAAATGATGTGATATGTAGGTAATTATCCCATTGTCTATTATAAATTCATGCTTCAATATGTAAAGCCATAACTTGTTTATGCACATCTGCAGAGAATATGAATGTTTTCAGATATTTTTGATAAATTTAAAGATTATTACAAATCCGTAAATTAGATTTAGATGAATATAAAATTATTTCAAACATTTTATACACTATATTTATTTATTTATTTATTTATTTTTGATTCTGACTATATTTAATTCTACATTAGGCAGTTGAGGTTTAACAGTAAAGAATAATTATTATTTAAGATAAATTTTATAAAGGAAAAATGTTTTTGTTCTACATTAAAAATATTTAAATATGAAAAAATATATATATTTTATTATCAAAAATAAAATATTATTGTATAGCACGTCAAAATCTTACAAAATTATATATAATATAAAAAAATTTAAAAAAATTATGAATTAAATTATTGATGTAATTATATGAATTTTATTTTATTGTGTAGGCTCATAAGTTCAGTATTTGAAATATAATATAAAAATGTAAAATTTAAAATTTAGAATTTAATTTTTAATATTAAAATAATTCAGAGTATATAATTTAATATTTTGAATTATAAATTGTAATTTTAGAGCTCAAAATTTGAAGGATAGTATAATTTTATTTAAAAATATTTTAATTTTGTAAGATTTTAATATAATATATTCATCTTTAATAATAAAATACTTAAATTTTCATAATTAAGTTCTTCAGCATGTAAATACTAACAAAAGTCTCATTTTCTCTATAATTTTAAATATTATATATATATCGCTCATATTAGCTCCTATTCAAAATAAATGATATATACATATATAAATATAAAATATTCTATATGTAAGTAATTAGTGACCCAAAGCTATTTCATGCGAATCCTGTTAGGTACCTCATTGCTGTAATTTGATCACCATTAATTATTATATGTCAGTCGCCATTATCAGTTAATTATAATCTATAACTATATATCTCCATTATTTGTTGGAACAGAAAAGCCTAAGCTTTCTTTGAAGTCATCTCATGGCATCTAAATCAAAAGAAGCAAACCTCTTCGTTGAGTCAAGACCTTTCCTTGAACAATAAACGAATACCAATTCCATGTGAATTTCTAATTAACTTAGCTTCAAGAATTACTAGGAAAAAAGATCGTAATTTTAATTCAAGTTTTTAGCCTGAACTTACCAAACTCCAAATAGATTAAGGCGTTTGATTTAATATAATCTTAATGTTATGTCATGCTATCTAAAAAAAATAATTATTTGATTTGATGACGTTTGTATATAACCTTCTAAAAAACTATGAAATTGACACTCAAACAATGACATCTAGATAACATAATATAATATTAAGATAACATCGAACCTAACACCTCCTAAGTTCAAATTCAAATTCAAAGTTCTTCATCCAATTTCCAACTTTAACCCAAACCTAAAATATGACTCATAGTTTTAGCTTTCGATTTAATCTTAATTCCAACTAAAAAGCTTCGATGCCACTAACAACCAAACAAACTTTTTCACTTTAAACTCGAGAACTTAAGCTCATTTGTTTCAATCATGAATCAATGCAACCAAATACACTGCTTATTTTAGCACTAAATTTTGAGGTATCTCCATCATTTTAGACTCATTTGGTTGAAAGCTATTTTGGCAACTGCTTAACTTAAAAAAATAATAAATTATTATTTTTCATCCAATATATACAAACTTCAATATAAATAAATTTACTTTATATCACATCCAATCCTATGTCACATACTTTTAAATACAACTAAATAATTTTATTTCCCATCATACATATATTTAGAAAAGAATAAAAAAATTTCCTTGAATCGCTTTTTTTACTTCAACTAAACAGTGCTACACATTAAGTGGACATTATAATCTAAAAATGATAAAAAATGTAAGAGGACGTACCAGGATTCATAGATGCCTCATTGCTGAGGATGCCTGCGAAAACCTCCAACTTGCTCATGTACCGAGTCGACCCACGCCTCGTTCTAGACCTCTCCAAACATGAGCTAACGTCGCTGCACCATCCTCCGCCCTGCACCCAAAATTCATAAAACCATGCAATTACTCGAATTTTGAAGAACAGATTCATAAATAAGCCAAAAGAAGTCGCTCGCCATCATCCCAATTTGTTTGGTTCATGCCCAAGTTAGGCCTGACCATTTTTTCAATTTTTTTATAAAAAAAATATAATTTTTTTTGAGATATATGCATAATATTACTTAATTGTGAGAATATTAAATAAAATTAGTTGATATATTAAAAATTGCATAAACAACTTTATTTTTTTTAAAAAAATAGTTATGCCCAACTTGAGCATGAACCAAACAAGGGTATCTCCAACATAGTAACTGTTGCAATTGGATCCACGCTCCCTCATCTGGACCGTCCACGTGGAAGCTCACACAAAGTCCACGTAGGCAAGGCCTCCGAGTCGAACAAGAAAGGTATCAGCCCGAACAGCAGACACCGAAAAGGTAACATCTCGAAGAACAAAGACCCGACGTGACATCTGACCGTTGGGAATCGTACTGCTCTGAGGGAAGATGCGATTTTCCTGCCGACGGACCGTAACCGCTGACACGCCGAGTCACATACTAGCCGTCCGTAGGCATTAATTGAGCTGTCACTAGGGCTGTAGATTATTCGGCTGAAAGCGACTAGACTTAACAGACCCAGGGTATATATACTTCCTGTACATAGCCTTCAAAGGGGCTGAAACCCATAAAAAATCTTTTGAATACTCTGTAACCCAAAGAGAAGCATTTCTAGTGACATTTCAAGCCTCCCCGAAAAGGAGCCGTGGTTTTTCCGCCAGTCGGTTTTCCACGTAAAAACTCTTTGATTGTTTCCCGTCTTAACAGTAACATACCTCGAATTGCAAAAGCTAATTGCGGCTGCCGTCGCCGAATCCCCAGTGGAGATGGTAAGCTGGAGGGCTCCCATCAAGGCAGACTGCAACAAAACGTAAAAATCATTAACAAATATTATCTCCTCCAGGGGAGAGAGGGAGGTTACCTGCTTCTATGGACGAGGGATGATGAACGAGAGTCATGTCCACGAGAAGCCCCTTCTCCTCATTCGTGCTCTCTGCCTGCCGCCGGAAAGATTCGACGCTGCTCCAAAGGCTTAACCCGACGATCACCGCCGTCCACATCGCCCCTGACCTCGATCTCTTCATCTCCAATCACCGATCAACAATCCAAGCTGCGGCGAGAGCCAAATGTAGAAAAGATGATAGAAGGAAAGCAGATACAGAGACAACGGGCAACGTGGAAAAGAGAATCAACAAATTGCACCTGCTATGTTTTGGTTGAAAAAAAAAATAAAAATAAAAATTTTTCATAAAAATTAAAATATATATATATATATATAATATGAAATAAAGTGAGTTAATTATATTAAAAATTGTGTTGAATGTGAAATAAAGTGATTGTTTAATATCAGAATTTGTATAGAATGAGATATAAAATATTTTTTTTAAAAAAAAATTAAGATTTTAACCAGAACTAAAATAAGACTTTTTTTTAAATCAATTATCAAACAGAGAAAGTATGATTCATATTTCATTTACTGTGTTAAAAACATGTTACATTATTATTTGTTTGTATATAAATCTGATAAAAATTGAGTTTACAGAAACTTCTCTTTTAATTATTTATTTTTTAGATATATTGTAGATTGCAATCAAAAAATGGGTGAGATGGATTTCTTAATTAAGGAATAATTTGAATTAATATTTTTTATTTAATTATTATATATTAAAAAAGTGGCAAAAAAATTTTGTAGTTTAATTTGATATATTTTAATTTTAGATTTATTTTAATATATTTTATTCAGTATTAATAAGATTTAGAATCACTATTAACTTAACTAATTGATCCACTATTTAATTTTATATTAGTGAATTTAAGTGTAATAATTTGGTTAATATTTTAAACTCCTCTTTCTTATTATCTTTGTTTTAATGTACTATTTTGAATATTATCTACATTTTTCAATTTATATAAAGATGAAATAGATATTAGGCCATATAATTTTTTAAAAAGACACAATTTTTGTTAAAATATGACACCTTGAAATAAAATTTTTTTATTAAAATAATATATATATGTCCAGAGTAAAAACAGTTATATTTATAATATATATAATACAATAATATTTCAACATAACTCCACTGCATGACATAAAGCTATTCCTTCCATTATATATAAATAAATAAATAAATAAATAAATAAAAGAAAGGACTGTTATATTTATAAATGCAACTCCAATAAATATCTTTGAAGCTATTTAAATTTTCAAATTTTTTTATTATAATAGGAATGACCTTTTCACATAACTGCATTTTTGGGAATTTAAAGTTAAAATATACTTAATTAAAATGTTGGACATCACAGAAAATTCAAACAGGTCTAATATTTTTTTCACATGGAAGGACCTGATTGAAATTGCATAAAGACCTTGGGAACCCACTGCAGTAAATTCCAAGGTTTAGGCTTAGTTGCAATCAAGCTACAACAATATGCACTCAGATGTAATTTGTCAAAAAATTGCGGATTTCCGAGTCGACGATTACGAAGCCAAGCGGCCTCTAGAACATTCCGGCGGGATCCATTACTCATATGCTTGTTTCCGTCTGAGCCGATTCAAATGGCAGGAATCGCCCCGCTGTCGCCGGCGAACTCTACTTTTACCTTCGTCATTTCTCTCGTCCGAACATGAATCGATCGATGCATCGAGAATCAGGTGAGGTTTTGATTATAACCTAGCCTTGCTTGGTCGCTATCTGTTCGTTTCTTCTTCGATTCTGAATGATTTCATCTCTTGTTGGATGCTTTTGCGATTCAGTGATTGAGTTTCTCGGTCAACTTCTCCTCTTGCAAAGGCTACCGATTGGTTCTGTTAGGAAGATTGCAGAACTTGTTCAAGTGAAGCACTATGATTGAAGGTGTTTGTCATTGAACGAAGAACCTAGGGCAAATTTCGCGCCAAGACCTGTCTAAAAGATTAAGAGGGCCGGCCCATCAAGCCAGATTTACAATCTTGGGCCGCTTGGGTGTTAGCTCGACTGTTTCAGTGTTAGATGGCTCAGGGGAAACTATTTTGTGATATGCTTGTCGCATGGGAATATGCTGTAGCAGAGGCCGACTGGTATGCTTTGCTGTTGACTCAGGATGAGCAGTCCTTTTTTTACTTTCTCCAGTATTTTTTTTCTCTCATTTGAGTTTAGATGTTGCGATCTGAGCCACGACCGAGTCGCTTCTTCCCGACTCGCCGAGTTGCGTTGTCGTTTCGGGTTGACTCGTCCACTGTCTCGTTGCCGAGTCGGGTGACCGTTCACTCGACTCGCCGAGTCGCGTCACCGATTCGGTTGACTCGTTCAATCGACTCGCCGAGTCAAGCGACCGAGTCGATTAACTCGTTCAATCGACTCGCCGAGTCGCGCGACCGTGTTACTCAACTCGTTCACTCGACTCGCCGAGTCGCCGTACCGAGTTACTCAACTCGTTCACTCGACTCGCCGAGTCGCGTGACCGAGTTAGTCGACTCGCTCACGCGACTCGCCGAGTAGTGTTAACGAGTTAGTCGACTCGTCTACTCGACTCGCCGAGTCGCGCGACCGAGTCGGTGGACTCTTCCAGTGACTCGCCGAGTCTCGTTGCCGACTTGGCCACTCGACTCGCCGAGTAGGCCACTCGACTCGCTCAGTTGCATTGCCGAGTAGCGTTGACTCGGTTACACAACTCTACTGCATATATATGTATTTAATATAAATAAGTATACAATAAATACTTGATAACCTTTTTTTTAAATTGCTTAAATATATTTTTGAAATTACATCACTGCATATTGATAAATAAGAAGATCTCTTATTTCCATAATAAGATAAAAGATGAGATATTAAATTTGATGGAGATGATATAATTTATAATAATATATTTAAAATATATGATATATATAAATATTAAAATTTAGAAATTAAATAAATAAAAATAATTGCGGTATGATTCGTTGAGTTGCGGGCAGAAAGCTCACCTTCCCTGTATGGCTGATAACATTTTTTTATTAATAATAAAGTCAAAATTACATATTTATTTAAAATAAATAAGCTTAAAATAAATACTCGATAATTAAAAAAATCCTGGCAGATATGCCATTTCAAATTTCCCGCTCATCTCATCGACTCGAGCTCCTTTTTTCATGCCAATCGAGCTCGAAAGACAAAAATCAATTAAATTTTAAATTAAAATTTTAAATTAAATGGAGATAAATTTGATCTAAGTGATTAATTTTATCATTTAATTTTATGACTAGATTTTGACTTTCTTAAAATTAAATCGATCAAAATTTAATAATATGGATAGCAAATATTAATCATATAAGTGTGTGTCAGTTTCAATTAATAGGTTTTGAGATAAAAAATGAACTAAAAGTTCAACTAATTTTGTCTCGAATCGAATTTAAATCAATAAAATCACATTAAATTCTCTTTATTTTGTTGAAAACTTTCTATTTAGTGCCATGATTAACACTTTAGCAACCCTATTTTCAACAATAAATCGTTTGAAAATCACGATAAAAAAAATTAATGATTTACTCTTTTTTAAGGTAAATTACTATTAAATTTGTACAATTTATACATAATTATACTTTAATTTATATTTGTAAAATTTTTCAGTAATTTTTGTTAAAAATTTTAAAAAATATAAGCTATAATTATAAATAAAATTTGACAACCCATCAATACCCTACAATGTTTTATCCTCCTGGCGGGCGACGAGTGGCAATTTGCGAAACGGTATGTTTTTAAATTGCATATTATGTTTGTGGATAATATCCTCAAAATTATAAAACATACATTGATTTCATATTAGGAATATGATATATTATATCACAATTTTTTATTATTTAAATATATATAGTAAATAATATGGTGCTACTCTAAACTGTATGCATGATACAGTTAGCAGAACGAGCAAAGAAGGAACGATTCTGATCAGTCAAACCCCAAATAAGCCATCATTTTCCAGCTCGATGGAATCCCTCACTCTCGACAAATTATGGGAAATTGTGATTTAGTCCCTTAGTTTTTATTTTTTTATAAATAGATCCAAAATTATTTCTTTTAAGTCCAGAACAACTTTAATGTTTAAACTCCAAATCATTATTCTTTGGATGTCACATCTAGGCCAATAAATAGTAGTAAGAGGGGCACAAAAATGAATTGTCCTACATAAAAAGGTAGGAAAGTTTTTTAGCTGTATAAGTAGATAACATAGTCCTAAATAGTAGAGACGTCTTTTGGGGCATGAGGTTAATGATAGGAAGCTCCATAGTTAAACATGTTTGGGCTAGAGTAGTATTGAGATGGGTAACCTTCTGAAAAGTACTCAAATCACATAGTTCTCAGAAATCAAGTCAGACAATATCTCAATATTTCGATCACGGAATGTTATAATATGTTTTGCAGATAGAGAGTCCTTCAGCCTTTGGTGGCCGAGGATTTTGGTGTGGTCGAATGTTTAACAGGAAAGGCGAGCTAATTGACCATGTTAACTCAATAATAATGTTTTATTACATTTCGCTTACATTCTTAGAACATAATAAATCTTTTACATCCAAATGTTCAGCTTATCTTATCACTTACACAAGAAGCTCTGATTAAGAATTCCAATTTCTTCAAATGAAGGCCTTTATCAGATCTCCTAATGCTTTGTGCCTCTGTTTGTTTACCTGCCAATAGATTGATCCCCAAAGAGCTCATCTAAATTAGGAGAATCCCTATAAAAGCCACAAATGACGAATTTATCGCTCGACTTGCAATCTTTTTATCTGTTTGCAAATATGATCCAAGTAATTAAAGCCCAAGTTTCTAGAAGATCCTAATTCCAATAAGAACACAATGCTTTCATTAGCCCGTACTGTTTTAGAAAGAATGCCTATGATTAAAAAGGTAAACCCTAGATTGATGGGTTAAAAAGGCCTAGACTAATAGCTCTAATAATCCAAACGTTAAATTAATTGATATTTGTAATGTTAAGTATCTAATTATCAACTGATTTAAAAGCTTAAGCTTGTAGCTCATAGCCTAAAAATAATCGACCACCATCAATCATCATATGATCGGTCACCCATCACTGAGCAATATTGCCCATTCCAATGCCGATCACTGCCATAGGTGTTTGTATTAGGCTAATTTAATTATGATAATATTGATAAAATATAGTTATTATAATATTAAATATTATAGGCATATGAATAAATAAATAAACTTTAATATATAAATGAAATCTTTCAAATACATGTAGATGTAAATTGCCTCTCTCGAAACCTTCCAATACTTTTTTGGGGGCAAATTACACCTAGGTTCATGAGTTTAACACTTAATAACGTGCAGGTCCATATTTTTAAAATTATAATATCAGGGTTCTTGAGTTTTAATAAAATGTCAAATGACACCTTTTTATTTTTTTATTATTAATTTTTTTTAAAATTACCATCTTACTCGCTAGCGGCCGCCCGACTCGGGGATCGGAAGGAGAGAGGGGCAGGGGTAAAATGGTAATTTTTAAAAATTTTAGTAATAAAAAAATAAAAATAAAAAACTCATTTGATAATTTATTAAACTTCAGGGATCCTAATATTATAATATGGACTTGTGTATTATTAAGTCTTAAATTCAAAAACTTGGATGTAATTTGCCTTTTTTTCCGTACTAACAGTTCCAATACTTTAAAATCACATTAAAATGCTGCTTTTTCATTTCTACCTTAGGTAAAACAAAAGGCGAAAAATTCGTAATATTATTTCGTTATCCAAATATTTGAAGGTACATAAATAATCGTATATTATTAATATGGATCGATGCTCGATATTTCTAAGAATGTTAATTTCACTTAAAAGATCAAAAATCACTCAAAAATTAAATTAAATTTTAAATTAAGCTTGATTCAATCTAAATTAGTAGACTAACGAACTATATTTATGACTCGAGATTTTTATTAATCTAATCTTAAGTCAACGTAAAATCAAATTAAGATAGCTCGAAATTAAATGATTAAAAAATATAAGATATTATTTATATATATTAATCATATATATAATTAGATTTAGTATGTTAATTTTTATAATAATTTAATAGAAAACTTCATTAGAATTTTTTTTTTTTAACTTTGTTCAAACTAAAATGTCATTATTTAAGTTGCATGATTAAATAAATAAATATATTTATAAATAAAATTTAGTTAAAACATTAAAAATAAATTGAAAGTATGATCGATTTTAACTTATATCGAGCATAAATTAATGCTAAATGAGTCAAATTTAGCTTAAATTAAGATCGAATCAAGTTTTTGTCGTATATTTTGTACATTAAATCAAAATTAGATTGAAAATTAGATTCTTAACCGCCCCAGCTCTTTCATGTTTATCTAATATTTAAAATACTTAAAAAAAATGCAAGATTGAATTCTCGGTCAACTTTATCAATGTTAACTTTTATGAAAAAAAATATTTACATATATCTATATCAATACTATATATAAGAGTATGAATTAAAAAATTTGTCCTGTTTTTCTTAAAATTAAAAATCCACAAAACAGTAATAATTGCAATTTAATCTCAATATTTTAAAAACTCATAAAAATAGCAATAATTACATTTTAGTCTCAACTTTTTTACTTTCTTATAAATCAGTTCAAATGTATAATAAAATTCATGAAATTATTTATGTATATTTCGGGGATAAAATTTCTAAAAATAAGAAAAATTGTGACATCCGGAATTTAATTTGAGATGTAAAATTTCGAATTGTTTTGAACACAAAATGAATGAATTTGGATCTTAAATAAATATTTTTAGAATAATTTATAAGAATATGAAATGCGGGAGATTAACTTATAATTGTTCCTTAAAAAATATAAAAATCAGCTATGAATGGCTGCTGAATTTAAAAACTCACAAAAACAGCAACAATTGTATTTTAGTCTCATATTTTTCACCTCCTTACAAATCAGTTCGAACGTATAATAAAATTCATAAAAGTTTTTATATAAATTTCGGGGATGATCTATACTATATATAAGAGTATGAATTAAAAATTTTGTCCTATTTTTAATTTTTAAATTTAAAAATCCACAAAATAGTAATAATTACAATTTAGTCTCAATATTTTAAAAACTCTCAAAAATAGCAATAATTACATTTTAGTCTTAACTTTTTTACTTCCTTATAAATCAGTTCAAATGTATAATAAAATTCATATATATTTTAGGACTTATTTATAAGTATATAAATGTTAGAAGACTAACTTATAATTGTTCCTAAAATAATAAAAACTTAGTTGGGGAAGCGCCACCCATCGCTCTTTTCATTATTTAAATGTAAAAACTCTATATAATTGTATTTTAGTTTTAACTTATCCATCACCTTACAAATAGGTCTAACAAATTTATATTTAATTATAATTTTTTTAAAAATTTTGGCTGTATTTTTTAAAATTTAAGAGTTCAGATTTTAAAAAGTTTAAAATTATAGATCTGTTAACATAATTTCACAGAGGCTTCGATGTAATTTACCATTTTTTATAGTACTAAAAATTTCACGTGCATTGCACGTGGGGTAACGAAGCAATACAATCATATTCGATACTATAAAACATTTAAATATGAATTAAATACAGTTTTTTATACTCAAATTAGACTCGAACTGAAAAACTCAATTTGAATTTAGATCGAATAATTTCTCACCTATTAATTGACAATACATTAAAAAATTTAAATTTTATATAATAAATTTTGTATGAAGGAAGTTATATATTTTAAAACACCAGCATCATCGAGATATCGATTCAACAAAATTTACAAAATTATTTATCACGTATGCTTATTTTAAAATTTTTGATAATATAATAATAAATTATAATGACTTTTTATAATAAAACTTACGCATTTAATAAAGAATGAAAGTAAAACATAAATTATGCAAATTCAGTTTTATTATAGTTTTATGTATCAAAATATAATAAATAAATTTTTTATGTTTATAAAAAATTTTAAAAATAAAAATATAAGTAATAAAATTGAGAGATTATATTAGCCATACTCAAGACAAACTTAACTATAATTTTATGAATTTACATATGCAAATAAAATCTTGTGAAATATTGATTTGTAAATGAAATAATTTATATTTACATAAATATCAAAAAAAAATTAATAATTAAATAATAAAAAATAAAATATTTTCTAATTTAATACATATCAAATACTATCTATCAACTTATAATTAATACTAAAATTAAAATAAATTAAGAAATCAAATAAAAATTTTAAATTTAAAAAGAGCGTTTGGTCGAAGAGGCGTTACGCATTCAGATTGCAATGATTATAGAATAACAAATTCGAAGGGAATAATATCTTTTTTTTAGGATTAAATAAGAAATTGAAAAAATTTCCCCTTGAGGAGAAGAAAATGGAGGAGGAGGAAGAGCTGGCCGCTGAAAGAATAGAGGAAAACAGAGCAAGTCGATGGCAGCACGAAACGAACCCCAACATCTTCTCCCTCGTCTCCGGCTTCCTCCCCCACCCCGACTTCATCAATTTCGTCGCCGTCTACCGCGGTTGGCGTGACGCCCCCCATCTCCGCCGCGACATCGCCACCTTCTCCAAAGCCAACATTTGATGCATCCTCTATGACTTCCAGAGTCGCGAGGAAGACGATGACATCTGCTTCGTCTATAAGGTCTCCTCCGATAATTTGAGACCTAAAATAAATAAGTTTAGATCTATTTATATCGATATGAAAGTTGGGAGATTAAAATTTTAATTTTTCATATATAAAAAAGATGGATAAGGATGGGCTTATAGCTGCCAATTGCAGCAGCCAGCAGCCACCACCCAAGCCTCCCCTCCATGTGAAAAGAAAAGAAAAAACAATTTTAGAAGAGCGACTGAAATTGCATTTTGATCTCAATTTTTTCACCGCCTTACAAATAGGTCCAAACTATTTATATTTAATAACTTCTGGGCCAGATAACACTCTTGAAGAATAGGACAATATTCAGAAAGACCAAACGAGCGCATCGAGAATTATCGTATCTGATGTTATGGGGGATGTTGTAACTTAAGCATCGCAACCGATATTGAGAAAGGTCGAACTGGGATCGAGATATATCGTATCCGATGTTATAGACAATGTTGAGCTTAAGCATCATAACTAACGTACAGAACAGTCGAACCAATGGAAAGGGTATTGTATCTAATGTTATAGGTATGCTGTAGCTTATCGTGCTCGATATGAAAAAAGGGTAAATCAATGGGACCATGTGCAATATATAATCAAAAAAATTCTTACATGAAAATCGAAGCTCAGACTTATCAGCTGACTGTAGATGATTTTTTTAAAATAAATACAATTAATTAAATAACAAATTATATAAAATTAAAAATAATAATAATAAAGTATATTTTTATTAATATTGGACGGGTGAGTTCTCCCAATAAGAGAAGCCACTCATGACTAAGAGTGTTAATATGGATCAAAGATCAAAAATCGATTAAAAATTGAATCGATTTTAGATCGAATTAAAATTAAGTCGATCTAAATGAGCCGACTAACGAGCCAAACACAATAAATAACAACATCACAGGGACCCAATCGAATCAATACCACTACCAACTGCTCAGAGAAAATCAGATCATTTTCACTTACAATAAAAACTACCAGAGGACTATGATATAGAAGTATGAGACTAACATATGGTTATATGAACTTTTGTATATAAATAAAATCATACTTTCGTAGTTATTTTTTTAAGCTCTACGATGTACACCTATAAATTAAATTAATAATTAAGATTTTATATACTTTATTGATAAAATATATTTATTTATATATTAATTATATTAAATTAATTTATAACTAATGTAATTTAAATTATTATATAAATCTACTGCAGCAAATACTTATTTTTAAAATTTATAAATATAAATATAATTATTATATTTAATAATAATATTAAT
>JAEMOT010000986.1:102384-142186 GCA_019297695.1 Apostasia ramifera | reverse complement strand
ATATATATATATATAGTAATTAATTAGTCCTTTAATTATCGTCAATTTAATTCGATCGTCAGAAGTCGAATTAATCAGCTTGCTAGCCCTGATCCTGATCAATGGTAGCCCACCGGAGCCGGTAGTTCCTTCAGCTTAAGCCCTTGAACGTGAATATCCTACATTTAATTAGTAGAACATCAAATCAGCACTGATGAATGATCATCATGCGCGCAATAATCATTAATGAGGAATAATTCTTAGATCGATCTTCCTAATTAATTTAATTAATTATAATGTTGATATATATTCATACATGTATGTACGTTATATATACACGTACCGAGGCATAGTGGTTGACGTCGCGGTGGTGTGCCTCGTCGGCGCGAACGACGGTGACGACATCGCGGAGCGTGGAGTTGTGGGGGAGGCGCCAGTAGTCGATGGCGATGAGCGGAGCAGGCACATTGTCGATGTTGCCGGTGTCGATCTCCTTGAGGAACTCGGTGTAAGAGTGGATGGCTTCCTCTTCGAGATAGCCGACAACCCGGTGAGCGAACTTGGGAGAGAGGAGGTAGCCCAAGAAGTAGGCGTTGAAGAAAACCCCTTGAACTGCCATGACGAGGGCTCTTTCGTACCACCGCGGCTGCGACACCTCCATGAACGTCATGAGGTGCATCCTCTCGTTCTCCGCCTCCTCCAGCAGCGCTCGGATCCAACCCCCGCTGTGCTCGAACCGCCGGAGAGAATGGAGATGAAGCAGCAACCCGCCGACCATCCCCGGCACCGCGGCCACCGTCTCCAGCATCATCGCTCGGCATCCGTACCTCCTCTGCAGTACACGCATAATTTATATTTAACGTATGGAAATTTAAATGCGCATGCGTGCGCATATTAATTTTAATTACCTGGAAGAACACATCAGTTGGCCAGCGCAGCGACTTCACCGTCCAACGCGCCAGCTTGTCCATCCACGTCACCGGAGCGTGCTGCTTCGCCAGATTGATCGACAGATCCGAGGAATACGTGTCCCCAGGCTAAATATATCAATTTATTTCACCAATGAGATCACATTTTTAATTAAAATCAATTTTCTGTCAACACCAAATTACATTTTATTCTATAAATTTTAAAAACTTTCTAAAACATTTGTCTTATATATGCCAATGTTATAATAATAAATTTTTAATCATTATCTAAAAATTTCAAACTAAATATTTCTCTTTAGGGGCCGTTTGGATCGAGGGTAAGATAGGCTAACCCGGGGTAACTTACCCCCATTAATAACTTACCCCTCTTAATAACTTACCCCCGCTAGGGTAAGAGGTTTAATGCTATTTTCTGTTTGGATGATAACCTGGATTAAACTGGGATAAGTAGAAATTCTGTTTGGTAAAAAATAAGAATTTGGCTCGAAAAGATCCGCGCTGAGCGGTGAAAAGACAGGTGAGCGAGACGTGGCAGAGGCGGGAGGAGGAGTCGCAGGAGAGATCGCTGGTTCTGCAGGAGGGGGAAGAGCAGGGGATCGGAGAGAAGGAGGTGGAGGCGAGGGGCCGTAAGGCCAGCGGCGACGGAGGGGACGGCAGCACCGCAGAATGGCAGAGGAACCAGGAGAGCTCGCTGGCTGCTGCAAGCTTCTTCCTCTGCAGCTGAAAAATGGCAGGTGAGAGCCGGATGACCGTGATCTCTCCGCTGCCAGAGAGGAGATGCGTCGCCTGTGCGTCGGAGCAGAAGACAACCGCTCGTCAAGGCGTCGCTCGCGCGAGACTCCGCCATCTCCGCCTTCTCTACCGTTACCCCAGCATCGCTGATGGGGTAGCTAAACCCCGGGATAGGCGGGTTAAGGAATCCCGCTGGGTTTGTTAACCCGGGTTTAAGAAAACGCTTGTTTGAGCATTTGATGGATTAGTTGGGTTAACTTAAGTTAACTCAGCTAACCCACCTCTACCAAATGGCCCCTTAGTATCTAATTATTTTTTTAAAAAAAAAATCAATTTTACCTTCCCCTACTTTCTCACTCTGTAATCTCGCTATCAATGTTAAGATACCGACGCACTCTATGTAGGGAGCAAGCGAAGGGAGGGGATCTCTCTCCTGCTCTGGCAAGAAAGCACAAGGAAGAGGGCAGCTAGTACTTGAAGGGTGGCGGAGGAGAGGTGATTGCGGAGCACAGACATACAAGAGAATAATATAATTTTGATAACTTGAAAAAAAACATGAAAGATAAAATCAAAAATCAATTATTGATAATTTCAAAAAAAAATTATTTGTAATATATATATATATATATATATATATATATATATATAAATTATAAGAATTTATAACATTTTTTTAAAAAAAATGTAGAATAAAATTTAATTAGAAGTTAATTATAAAGATGTTTGAGTAATTAACCCATTAAAGAGTTTTAACTTTAGGATTTTGAAATAAATTTTTTTTTTAAATTACATGCAAGCTTTTAATACATATGATATAATATAAGATCTACAAGTTTAGTTTATATATTTAAAAAATATATTTTTTATTTTTAATATATTTATTAATACATAAATATTTTATATAAATCTCATTGAAGTATTAATTAATATAGCCCGAAGAATCCTCGTGTAGGGCTGTTACTGATCCGATTTCGAGCCGAACTAATACAGGCTCGAAATCGAATTAATTACATTTCAATTAACTCGAAATCGACTCGAGCTCGATTGAGTTCGACTTCGAGCTGGCTCGAGTCGATTCCAATCGACTTCGAACTCATTTCGACTCCGGCTCGAAAATGAATCAAATCTTAATTTTTTTTTAAGCTGATCTCAAGCCGGGTAAGCTCAACTTGATTCAACTCAAAATCGGCTCGATTTATAATATATATATATATATTATATAACATATATATATTATATACATATAATATATATACGAATTATAATATAAAATATATTTTAATTCGAATCAATTTCTAGCTGGATCGAACCGAGCCTATCCCGGCTTGAAATTATTACCGAGCCGAACTTTTGGCTCGTTAGTCGGCTCATTTAGATCAGCTTGATTTCAATTCGATCTAAAATCGATTCAATTTTCAATGATCTTCGATCTCTGATCCATATTAACATGAAAACGTTAACTTATCTCAAGAATTTAGATATTGAAAATTTTAAAATATTAATTATGTAATATTATAATTTAATAATGTAGGAACCTAGATCTAATTTACCTTTATTTTTTACCTTAAAGCATGACCATTTCCAGTCGCTGCCGTCGTCCCTGGTGACCTTCGGTGGGTCCACCCCCCAGTAACTGGCCACGCCCTTCTCCTTCTTCGGGCCACTGGCGAACTGCGCCGCGTCTGCCGAAGCGACGTCAGCGTTTCCAGGCGCAGCTGCGGCGGTTCCCATGCACCGCACGCCGAAAGTAGGCGTCGACCAAGACCTCGGAGCGGCCTTCAAGCCGTACAAGATGGCCGGAGAGGCGCCGCTGGAGACTGCCGGGCGGGTGCTCGCCGCTGCAAAAAAGATGTGATGGCTGAGGAGCCTCACAGACTGTGCGGTGGCCGTCGTCGAACTCATCGTTGAGAACCAGCGAGAGAACGAGAAGAGGGTTTTTCTTTTCTTTTTTTGTTCTGCAGGTTCGGCCTCGGCCTGCCGATGATGTGCGGTGATATACACGGTTAGAAACGCGGTGGGGTCCGTTTGACGACGATGACGTGGCGAAATTGTGATGGGCAACACGCTTTTTCGTATTTTGGTGGGGGACGCCAACGGATGCCCGTAATCTGATCCGCGGTGGAGCCGAGCGTATCAGTGTTCCCTCCCCGTGCATCTTCCGTCAAATCTTCAAAAATTCAAAATGGAAGGCTGCAAGCATGCTATGGTGGACATCTGGCATGTTAAAGTCCTCTGCCGAGATAGAATACCAATTTTTCTTGGGGCGAAAGAAAGGTCGACATATTTTTCATTTTTCAAAGAAATATTATTTTATTTTTTTATCTAAATCAATTTTAGAAAATTATATACAGATACCATAAAATTAAATAATTATTATTTTTTAACTATCGTAACATATCGTAATATTAAACCAAAAAGGTTCGCAAATCTTATTCACGCTTAAAAAGTAAAAAAATTTCATAAAAAATAAAAGATTATTTTTTATTTTATGTAAAATTTAATATTACTCCACCTAGTGGGATTAAGGCTTGGTTGTTGTTATTGTTGTTGTTGTTGTAAAATTTAATATTAAAATTAATTTTATTTTATATATAATCAAGATTTTGAAAATCGGACCGACTTCAGAACTAGTAGACTGAAAGGTTCAAGATTCAATGGTCGAACCGGGGTCGAACCGGGATAAAGTAAAAATTAAAAAAGCTAATAAAATATAATATAAATATAATTAAGATATATATTATTCACACATCAACACAATAATTAGATATGAAATGAATGTTTAATAATTAAATTTAACAAATAATATTTTATGTCAATAAGACAAATAATTTTAAGTAAATTGAGTATAATATTTAGTACATCATTAAAAAATCTGAACAAATGTATGCTTTATCATAATACTAAATTATTTCATCATTTTATATTACTAAAATACTAAATCATTCCGAAAGTATGGGGGCTGGAGAGGAGAGTGTGAGGCAAGGGAAATCGCGAGTTCGTGACTGTCGTGCGAATAGAGGCCGCAAAGCAGAGGCTAAGTTAGTCTTCGTTGGTTTATCTTTTTATAAATAGATCTAAAATTATTACATTTAAATCTAATTTTTCTTATATAAAACTTGACTTAATTTTAGCGAATTTTACATCTTATTTTAAGTTATATTAAACTACAAAAATTATTTATAATATAATTTAATATATTAAAGATTTAAATTAATTCATGCAATATTATTTAACTAAAAATGTGCACCTCATTTTCACTCGAAATAAGTGCCACAAATATGTCTCCACAGGAAAATAGTATTGATTCTCCCACTAAAACTTCTCCTTCTAAGGTAGAGTTTACAAGATTTTAAGTCAACATTATTAATTAAGGATGATAATAAATCATGTTTGTGCTTGTTCGTAACTACTATTCGATTTTATTTAAGGGCGTTAATATGAATGAAAGATAAAAAATTGATCAAAAGTTAAGGCTGCGTTTGGGAAAGCTTTTTAATATTAAAAAGTGCTTTTTTATATAGCTAAAATATAAAAATTATGTTTAGTAAAATAGCTATTTAACCGTTTTCAGCTATCAAAAAGCTAAAAAAAAGCTGTAGAGAAAAGCTTAAAAAAAAGCTTTTTGGAAAAGTGATTGTGCTCTAATTAATTATGGACAAAAATGCCCTTAATATTATTTATCTCTAACCGAACGCATCTTGCTAATCTTTCCCGTTATGTTCTTCCTCACGTCACGTCATTAGACCAAATATGCAATTGACGTAATTTTCATATTTTCATATTTTTTTATAAAAATGTATTAAATGATATTATTAATATAGTAAAATAAAAATATACATATTTATGTAGATACAATATAAAATAAACAAAATTTATTTTAAAAATTTATAAGTAATATGCAAATAAATTATAAAATAATATAAAATATATTATAAAATTAATGGCACATAAATTTAATTATTTAATAGAATGAGTTAATTATTATATATTTATAGAATATATGTAATAAAAAGTATTTAAATTATGTCTAATTTAATCAAAAATAAAAATATTTTAGACAGGAGAGCAGTTTAACCAAACAGTTCTGCCTTTGATAACAGCTTTTAACAGTAGTTTACCAAACGTATAAAACAGCTTTATTCAACAGCATTTTTTTATACAGCTATACAGTACATCACTTTTTTATACAGCACAGCAATGCCAAACAGAGCCTAAATCGATTTTAGATCGAATCAAAATCTAGTCAATCTAAATAAGCTTACTAACGAGCCAAAAGTTTGGCTTGATGACAATTTTGAACTGACCTCTAGCCGGGTAGGCTCGGTTCAATTTAAAATAATATATACATGTTAAATTGAGTTGATCTCGAGCCGGAATAAGCCAAGCCTACCCGGCATAAGATCGGCTTAAAAAAATAATTAAGTACGTTTTTGAGTCGGCTTGAAACTGATTTGAAATCTGCTTGAAGTCGATTAAAATTAACTTGAGCTGGGACAATTTTGAGCTGATCGAAATTTGATCGAGCCAATTTCAAGCCGGTATTAGTTGGACTTGAAATTGGATCAATAACAACCCTAATTTTATTTTATTTATAAAAACCTTACACTCTCCCTATGTCAACAGAACCAATCTCACAAGTCCCATATTTGTTTGACTAGGAGGCTACACTATACTCTTTGAGGTTGTTTGTTTTTCCATGTTAATTTTAATTTAAACTAAAATTAATTATTGAAGTTGCAATATGAAGAAATTTAGTACTAAAGCAATATTATTTTAAATCTTATGTAAACCTAATTTTAAAATTAAATTTATACTTCATTAAAAAATTTAATTTACATCATATTATAAAAATATTTTTAAATAAAAAATTAATTTTATTTCATGTCATATGTCAAAAATAATGTTAGAAATATTTTGCCTGGACTAAATAATTATTATATCTTAACTTACTTTATGCGTTATTAAAAGCATGAAAATGATAATTAGTTAAATAGCTGTTAAGATATAATAAAATGCGTTCTTCCTATATTAACATTCTTATTAATATCATGACGTACTATATATGTTATGCCAAGTTAATTTTTTATCCTATTATTATTATTATTATTTATTATTATTATTATTATTATTATTTTGTTATTTACATTCCATACATGTTGTCGATGATATATAATGTTCCATAATCATCTCTCCTAGCTTTTGTTTAGGTCATATCTAAATTAGACATAATTATTTAAAAAAAAAAAAATAATTTATATAATTCTCAATATATTAATTAATTTTATTTAATATTTTCATAATTAACTAATTATATATTTTTAAAAAAAAATTAAAAATAATTATGCCCAACTTGTACATAACCAATCAGAGGCTTATAGTAAGCAGCATTTGAGTCTGTTTGTTCGTAAGATTAAATTTAACAAAATTAAAATTAAATTTAGATAAAGATAATTTTTTATTGAAGATTGTGAATGATATAAAATAAAATTAGTTATTATATTGAGATATATAAAAGATGTGATATAAATTAGTTATTATTTTAATAATATGTATATAATGTGAAATAAAATTAATTTTTAATATTAAAATTTATATGCAATATGATTAATTTTTAATTTTAAAACAAAGACATAATGCCCGTGACAAGTAACTGATAAAGGGATATTATTTGTTTTTTGATTGAATATATTATTTATTTATTTTTTAGTAGGAATATATTATATATATATATTTGCTGAAAAAAGAGAGATTATATTGATCGTCTCTTTTTTTTTTTGGTTTGTCGCTGCGTCTATGAGCATGCTTACTTTGACTTCATATTATTGGGTTCGCATTAGGAGGAAATAAATCGAACACCATGCGAGCGCCGTCTTGCGCTGTTGACTAAGTTCCTCCATGGCCTCTTCTCCTCCTCCGTCCTGCCCACCGCTGGGGGAGTTCTCGGCCAAGTATTACTCGTCGGCGGCGAATGGTCTCTGCGTCCGTCAGGGCAGTTTCTTCCAAGGCAAACCGGTTCTCCAACAGGGCGTCGGCTACTCCGTCATCCTCGGCTTCGGCGCCTTCTTCGCCGTATTTACTTCTTTCCTGGTATGCTCCTCTCTCTCTCTCTCTCTCTCTCACACACACACACACTAACCCCTTCTCACTTTTCCAACTTAAAAAAAAAAAGGGACTCGATTAGGAACAGAGCCGAGAGTGAAATTTCGATGCCTCTTCATTCGGTGTTCATAAGGGCCAAGCCCCCTGAGACCGGATAGGGGAACATAATAACTTTAATTTTTTTTTTCTAAGATATAACTGAATGAAGGGGAGCTGACCCAATCTCTGCCCACCGTCAAGCTCTGTTAGGAGTTCTCATGAAGATTAGTGTGCAAACATGTTCATATAGTTTGACATAATTACTAATAAGAATTTGACAGCGTGTAAATTTCTGAATTGTATTTCGAAAAAAGTTTGATCAGAAATCTGAATTCACATTTTGAGTTAAAAAGAATAGAAAAACAAACAAGGCTGTTGTATTTGTATGGTCATATTTCCATCGCTGCTTATTGTAGTACCCGTTTGTCACCACTCACTTTCTTCTAAATTGTTCCAAACGCATAAAATCTATTAAATAAATTGAATTCAGGTGTGGCTGGAGAAGAGATATGTTGGGTCTCGCCACACATCAGAATGGTTCAACACGGCCGGCAGAAACATCAAAACAGGCCTCATAGCAAGCGTTATCGTGTCTCAGGTAGATCTTAACCAATTAATTGTCCCTTCCATAGTTCAATGTCATCACTCTCTACATTACGCTTTTACACTTGTGTTGAAGTTTTGCACAACTGCAAATTTTAATGTATGTATAATTTTGCCACAAAAAGTGGACTTGGGCTGCTACAATCTTGCAAAGCTCCAACGTTGCATGGGAATATGGAATCAGCGGCCCCTTCTGGTATGCAAGTGGAGCCACCATTCAGGTTATTCATGTCATCCCCTTGCCATCTGATCATGTCGATGTGTTTTTCATCGAAAAAAAGAATTATCTGTACTGAAACTTCACTTTTCTTGTTCCAATTAAGGTCCTTCTGTTTGGTGTTATGGCCATTGAAATCAAAAGGAAAGCTCCTAATGCACACACTGTTTGTGAAATTGTCAAAGCTAGGTAATGCTTGTGTTAAATTCTCAGACTTGGTGTTTTATTTAATAATTTTCTATAATGCTTACATCCTTTTGTTTCCCTTCTAAAATCGAGTATAGGTGGGGAACCGCTGCACATATTATTTTCCTGGTATTCTGCTTCATGACAAACATAATTGTCACTGCAATGCTGCTTCTTGGAGGTTCTGCAGTAGTTAATGCTCTCACTGGTGTAAACATTTACGCCGCAAGCTTTCTGATCCCTCTCGGCGTTATAGCATACACTTTAGCTGGAGGATTGAAGGCCACCTTCCTGGCAAGTTACATTCACTCTGTTATAGGTATGTGTTCTCATGTAAGTTAGGGTTGTGTGTGATAATTAAGCGTGAATCTTACTGAGGTAGTTGACATGACAGAAGTTTTTAATCTTTTTTGCAGTGCATATTGTTCTTGTCATCTTTGTCTACTTAGTTTACACTGCAAGCAGTGAGCTGGGGAGCCCAAAGGTTGTCTATCACCGTTTGTTAGAGGTTGCTAGCAGATCCAGGATCTGTCAAGATCCCATTTCACATAGTGGTCAATCTTGTGGACCTGTTAGTGGGAACTACAAAGGATCCTACTTGACCATGTTAAGCTCCGGTGGCCTCGTTTTCGGCATTATCAACATTGTTGGAAACTTTGGGACTGTGTTTGTTGATAATGTAAGTTAACTGTCATGAACAGCCTGTCGATCAATCTACATTTTCAGATGAATTAATCTCATTGATCATAGTTAGGAGGCATTTTGTTATGTTATTTTGAGAAACTGATTGTTTGATTTAATAATATATTTAGATAATGTAGTAAAAAATTATGAGATTATCACTGTAAAATGTTATTTAAATGTCATTTAAAATTGAGTAATGTTTAGATGTCATTTCAATTGTTATGGAGGGAGGTGAAAGTTAGATTGATTTTCTGTTGTCATTTTTTAATATATAATATTGAATCAAACAAATAACAATTACGTAAACACCTAGATAACATAGATCCAAACCCCTCCTAATCAAATCTGCAGGGTTACTGGGTTAGTGCCATTGCCGCACGGCCATCTTCCACTCACAAGGGGTACTTACTGGGTGGACTTGTCTGGTTTGCTGTGCCTTTCTCATTGGCAACATCTCTGGGTCTTGGTGCACTTGCTCTTGATCTTCCACTAACTGCAAGCGAAGCAAGCCATGGCCTTGTTCCTCCTGCTACTGCTATAGCCTTGATGGGGAAAGGGGGATCTGTGCTTCTACTCACCATGCTTTTTATGTAAGATTTTTCTTTTAAATGATTAGTTTATAAGCGTCCAACTCTTGTTCCAGTTTAATAATTATGTTAATTGTTTCAGGGCAGTCACTTCTGCTGGTTCTTCTGAACTCATAGCAGTTTCTTCCTTGTGCACGTATGATATTTATCGAACATATATCAATCCCAGCGCTACTGGAAAGCGGATCCTGAGAGTTTCCAGGGGCATTGTTTTTGGCTTTGGGTGTTTCATGGGAGTTCTGGCAGTGATCCTAAACAAGGCTGGCGTCTCCCTGGGCTGGATGTACCTGGCCATGGGAGTACTGATTGGTTCTGCAGTCATTCCTGTAGCTTTCATGCTTCTATGGAGGAAAGCTAATTCATTTGGTGCTGTTCTTGGAGCAGTAATTGGCTGCATTTTGGGCATAATAACCTGGATTGCAGTGACCAAGATCGAATATGGCCGCATAGATCTTGATACGACTGGCAGGAACGCCCCCATGCTCGCTGGGAACCTTGTCTCTATACTGACCGGTGGATTGATCCATGCAGTGTGCAGCCTGCTGTGGCCTCAGAATTATGACTGGGAAACCACCAGGAAGATAAGTAGAGTAGAAATGGAGAAGGGTGATCATTTACCTGTTGATGAGTTCCGGGAGGAGAAGCTGATTAGTGCGAAAACGTGGATTGTGAAATGGGGTGTAGGCTTTACTGCCATAATTCTCATCCTCTGGCCTCTTCTTACTCTTCCTGCAGGTGACATATATGTGTGATACAAATAATCTCTTTATCACTTAATTTTGACTTCGAAGGTTATTGTGGGATGCAGGCGAATTCAACTTGGGTTACTTCACATTCTGGGCAGTGATTGCCATTGCCTGGGGCACCATTGGTTCGGCGGTGATCATCGTCTTGCCTCTTACTGAAAGCTGGCAGACAATACGCAGTGTGTGCGCTGGCATGCTCACGAACGATGAACTCATTGAGAAGATGGACGAAATAAACCTCAGACTGCAGGCGATTATGGCTGGAATGCCTGAAGCCCAGCAGATCTACTTGCTGGAGATGGGGAGGGCTAAAAAGCTCGAGGGTTCAGAACTCGAAAATTAACTGCAGCTGGGCACCCTTCTACCATTGCCCTGATGCCAAAAGTGATTTTTTTGCACTCATGTTTGTTATGTGCCGAACTTCTGTTCTTCATTAGATGTGCACACGATGTGTTCTAGCTGCTAGTACTTGGGAAATAAAGTTAAACAATGGAATAAAGTGTGATTAATCAAGGATTCTTTTACTTAATAGTAGGTAGGCAGATTAAGGAGAAAATTGGGAAATGTCGGAGCCCATTTATACGAAGAAGAAAATTGGGATCAATGCTGGCGACTAATTGTCAGAAAATTTTATTACATTCGGCCGGTCAATAATGTAGGAACTCTCTATTGGCCGGTCAAATTTAATAACCGCTCGACTGTCAGGGAGAGGTAAGACTGAGTTGTGGGGATCGGTCTATGACTAGTCGAATCGAAGCACTGACTTGTCTTGTCCCTCGTAAGTGGGACTCTCTTAAAGCATTAAATGAAGCTATTTATAGGGAGGTCATTAATAAGGGGAGCAAGTGTAAGCAGGCAATTTTCATTAATGAGGAGGCCATTTTAGTAATTCAACTAGCTCACACCTGCAGTCAACCTTCTCTAGAGTGAAGGATGCATACTTAGGTTATGTCCTACGAATCTTTCTGTGAGGATATGGTGAGTACGTTCGGTGTTACTTAACCTAAAGAGAGTTGAGAGTTATGAGAGTAGACTGATTGACTAGGCATTTGCTCAAATCGACTATGCTGGCTACATCGACTAGGGTAGTTTCTTTTTAGTTGGGTTTTTATCGGGATTGTTTGACAATCAAGTTCAAGAGCTAGGTGGATCACGCTTATTCTGATTTCTCTCATGTGTTATGTTAAACTGATCTGATGATTTTGCCATGTAACAGTAATTTTTTTTTTGCTTTGATGTAAAGAATATGTGGTTCGGATTGCATGTTGTTTGGTGTTCATAAATTAGTATTATTTCTACATTGTTGATACATTTCTCTTCTCAAAAGCAACGTCTCTCCTTTTGCCATAAAATATTTAGGAGTTTTAATTTAATATTATCTCGCTCACATATAAAAATATTAATTAAATTTAAAATTTAATATCATTTATAGAAACAACAAAATTATTTCTCTTTGTTATTTTCTCGAAGCCGACGCAAGGACACTCTCACAGGCCTTGTTTGGCGTGAGGATCAAAATCAAGATCAAAATAGTACTAATTTAAAAAATAATAATAATAAAAAATATTTTTTTAATCATTCTACACAAATTTTAATATAAAAGATATTATTTTATTTTATATATTCAATAATTTTTAATAAAAAATATCAATTTTACTTTATATTTTAAATTAAAATATTCAAATTAAGTATTTTAATGTAAAATATAAAATAAAATTAATATTTTTATTAAAAATTATTAAATATATAAAATAAAATAATTTTTTTATATTAAAATTTATATAAAAAAAAACTATTATTATTATTATTTTTAAATTAATATTATTTTGGTCTGATTTTAGTCCTCACCCGTCGGTTATAAAACTGCGGCTTTTGGCTATTGCTCTGGCTAACGACACTAATCAGTAATGGCGGTCGAGGACGAAAATCCGAAGCCCTTATTCTCCTCTCCCTCCTCAACCGAATGCTGCTCGGCTCTCCTTTCTTCATACGTTGGCATCAGCTTCGCCGTGTTCCTAGGGTTCCTCCCGCGTTCATCGATCTCGCACGTCGCCTCTCTGCAGTCCCGCAACCGCATCCTTTCACTTAAGCTCTTCCATGCCGAAGATCAACTCCGCCAGATGCGCTTCCGGCGGAAAGAGGACTCCAAGGCCAACGCACGCGTCGTCGAGATCTTCGCTAGCCATCGCCATGCCTGGCAGGAGGAGGAAAAGCGCCTCCTCCTCAGGATCGACGCAGCAGCTGAACAAGTTTCTGCACTCCGCTCTCGCATCAGCGAATTGGAGAGCTCCGAGATCGAGCTTCGGTCAGCTGTTGAGGGGCTGCAGAGAGAGGTGGCTGAGCGGGACGATATGCTCGATTACATGTCGAATAGGGTGGAAGTCCCTGTAGTGGCCGAGGAGGGTGAGGTGGGCCACAAGGAGGCGGAGGAAGTATTGGTCGATGAGGAAGATGAACGGGATTATTGCGGGGATTATACAAAGATAGCGAGGGTTATACTTCCAGAGGGGAAGAATCCGGCGGTAGATGCCAGTTTCGTCGATTGGAGTGGGGAACTTGAAGAGATGGCGATGACGTATTGCCAAGAGAGTGGATTTGGACGAGATTACTTTCAAGCGGCGGCAACTTCTGAGCTCCTGATGCAGAGTCCGAGCAGAGGATGGCAGGTTAGGGTTGCACTCACTAGGTGCTGTTACTGATTGATTTTGGTATATATTTCACACGACATATTTTCAACGTATCAGGTGCGTCTATCTCCCAATTTTCTTCATCACACGCAGTCGAATGTGAAACGTTGGTTCCTGAGTACTTGTTTTGATGTGCCTGATGAAAAGTGAAATAACTTTGAGCTGCGTTTGTGGAATCCGTAATCTACAAAGCTATTTTTGTTCCTCTTTCACCGTCATTTTAAATTTTTTACCTCTTTCACCGTCATTTGGAGACAAAGATGGCAGAAGAATAGTAGCGTGAAACAGATTTTGTTCGAGGACTCTGTTATTATTATAGATGCTTACTATCAAGTCACGATATCAGCCGGCTTACTCTGAATGTATTTAGCTTACATTTGGGAGTTTCTATACAGGCACTAAAAGTGTTTCTACACTCTGAAGTGAGAAACACTTCAGGAGCGTTACTTAGTAGATTCTTAATTTCGCATTACTTGGTTTGAGATTAGCTGATTTATTATTAGTAGAAAAGCTGCCTGGTTTGGCCTGTTTGATAATCTTGAAAAAGCCATTATTTTCTAGAATTTTTTTAACTGTAGCAGTGTCCATTGGATTATGTCACCATTTTTCTTCTTGTTTAGATTGGTAGTCGATAGATGATTTATGCAGTTGTTTTTTTTTTTCGTGCAATGTAATGTATGTGGTTTTCACTTAGGGTATTTGGTTTAATGTTATCTAGATAGTGTTATATAGATGTCTATGCTATCTTTAAATTATTATTTGTTTTGGTTCAATGTTAGTATATTAAAAAAATGACAATAGAAAATGAATGCAACTCCATCTCCCTCCATTATAATTAGAATGACATCTAGATGTCATACAATTTTGAGTGACATCTAGATGTGATTTTTGAATGACAATCTTATAATTTTTTATAATATTGTATAAACATATTATCAATCTAATTAATCAATTTCTCCAAGTAACGTGATATAACATCACAACAGCATCAAACCAAATGCTCCTTTAGAGTGTTATAGTTGATTCAAAAGATATTTTACCTATTGAAGTTGCCAGTGAATGGGTGTCAATTAGCGAAGTACAATCGTTTTTGTAGCTTATTAAAATGATCTAGCCAGATAAACTGCCATTTTAATGGCAATTTTTAACACAAGCCTTAACATTGCAATGCAAATTGATCTATGTTATTATTGCTGGATTTTTTTGTTTTTGTTGTTGGGATAATTACCTGCAGAAAAAAACTTTTAATATTACCTACACAGACACCTTTTTCATGAAATTTAAAAATATGAGGTAGCATGTATTTTAACAAGAGTGTAATATTTATAGTTTTGTGTGACATATAACTAAATTCCCCTTTTTTGTTATATGGGTGATCAATGGTGTGCAACATGTTAAAAGGATGAATCTTTATGATTCATCTGGGAATTGAATTAAAACTATGTTAATTCTGGATTTATGACATTATGTCCTTTTTTTCATAAATTAGTCTACGTAATTGATAACTTCCTGTTTCCTCCATTTCATGAGTGGATTTTTATATTTTATTGCCTTGTAATAGCATTTTGTTCAACCTTTTGGGGGAAGTTGTAGGATAACCAGTTTGATTTATGATATTTCACTAGTACTACTCCCATCAACACTGTAGCATTCTATTTTAACTGAATGTCATGTTAAAATGTTTCATTCTTGTTATGCCCTTTTCAAACTAATGTGTTCCTCAAATGATTTCTTTTCGCAGGATAACCACTTTGATTCCCTTCAATCAACGTACCATGTGAAGCATTTGTTAGCAAGGTAACCTACCAAGAATTCAATTAATTGTGCATTCATACACCTTTGCGCTATATTGACTTTGAATTAATATTAACCTTCAGGAGAGAGTATCCATGGAAGGTAGGAAGCGACTCTGTGGGAATCTCTTCCAAGCTAAAATTGCTGGAGGAAGAATTGTGTAACCTTGAGAAGATTGGGAAGGGGGAAGTGTCCAAGGTCCCATCTTTGTTGCGAAAACAAGCAAAACGACACCAATCTCTAGCTAGCAAGATTGATGATTTGTGCCGAAGAATGGTAAATTGCTATTAATATCGCATCTTCCTACTACATTTTTTTTTTCGAATTTTGCTCTCAGACTTCTCGATCAATTGATTCTTTTATATTTTAGGATCACTTGATCATTCTAATATGCTGAAGACTAGATATAACTTATTTTTACCATTGTATATGATTCAGCAAGTGAGTGAGCCCTGTGAGTCAAGCCTCAGCCCAGAGTTCCGAACCCAACGCCAAACAGAGTTCCTAATGGAAGCATTGCGGCTTCAGCATCGCGCAACAGAGACAAGGCAGAAGCTGACACCTGTTCATGCTGAGGCTGCAAAGAGCTATCTGGGAGATGAGTTGACTGCACAAGGCAAGATATCAGCGAGGAGATCCATTGATTTTATCCGGAGCAACATGAAGGAAATCCAGAGAAACCTTGAGATCTGGTTGGCTAGGATTATGGGCGATCTAGAAGGCATTCTGGCCAGAGATGGTGCCCCGCGCGTAAGGGAATACTATATTTCTCGATACCCCTTTGTCCAGTAACACTTACTATTATTTTACTTCATATTATTATTGTTCGTTTTGACCCTTTTGTCTATCTGACATTGATGATGGCGCCCTTCGTTTAGTTCTAGCTAAGGCTGCCTCATCTCGATTAGGTCAGTGTCAAGCTGAGCATTTTAACTTATTTGAAACAAATAATTCCTTATAATGAATAGGCTGGTGGTCATTAAGCATCAAGCTCTTCTCTTTTGATCTCATTACTGTGGCAGTGTCTTTGTTATATGGAAAGTGATGTATCCCCTAAAATTTGCCCGGCCTGTTTGTTTGTAAGGTTTAATTTAACAAAGTTAAAATTAAACTTGGATAGAGATATTTTTTTATTTAAAGATGTGAATAATGTGAAATAAAGTTAGTTATTTTGTTGGGATATGTGAGAGATGTGATATAAAGTTAGTTATTATGTTGGGATATGTGAGGGATGTGATATAAGTTAGTTATTATTTTAGTAATGTGTGTAGGATGTGAAATAAAGTTAATTTTTAATATCAAATTTTATATATAATGTGATATGTCTGTTTAAAATTAAACTAGGTTAATTTTAAACTCTTCAACAAACAAGGCCTAAAGGTTATATGATCTTTGGGTATTGATTTTAGCCTATACTTGAGGGGATAATACAATGTATTATCACCTTAATTAGTGGGTAAAGCCAATACTCAAAAGTTCTAGAACTTTTAGTGGCTAGTTGTGCAGGTTATGTAGCAGTGTTCTTGTTATATCTTGCTTTGCTTTTGGAATCATAACCTGTGGTTTGGAAATGCCCGTGCATGAAGCTAAATGTAGTAGGCTATATAGTGGGCAGGTTATTTTCTTGTTGTCCTCTACAGAGAAAAGTTTTTTGAGTAATGGTGAAACTTTAGGCCCTATGTATGAAAAGTGAATAGTACGGTGTGTAGGTGCTATGACGTTTTCAGTGGGTGAAATATCCTTCTCTACTGAAAATCCAAGCCCTGAGAGCGTCATATTTCACACAGCTCTTCTCTATCATTTCTCTATTAAGCCTACAAATGAAAGAGATGAACAATGAATGGTTGGTCATAAAAGTAAACACACCCATTTAAATTAACTTGGTTAAACAAATGAATCAGGGTAGAGAATTAGCTCACAATTAGAAGATAATGAAAGGTCCTATAATATTGGAGGAAGGTTTGGTTGGAGTTTGGCTTTGTTGGGAATTGATTTGATGTGATTTTTGTAATTGAACCTTGCCAACGAAAATATTGAATTATGTTGCCTAAATTTTGGAGTTTATCAACCTTGCCACCGATGAGGAAGATAGACAATATTCTCTGAATACGCTAATGCTGATGCTGGTGTCTAGTGCTCGAGCTCCAATTGTCAATATTCTTTGTAAGCCTAGTGACTGTGTTGTCCCTGTTTAGTTGATTGGGCACCCTCTAGGTGATGTTAATTCTCGAGGTTTGGGCATTTTATTAGTGAATGGTGGTTGAAGATAACATTAATGATGGGTTTGATAAGTACTTCCTCATCATCCCCTAATCAGGGAAGACCCTTGTTAAATATATCACTTGAGAAAACTTGAGAATTTTCATTACCATTTAGTCTCATCTTTCCTGTGGAAATAACTATGACACTGTGTCATGTTATAGAATCCACTAAGTTTTCTAGTTCTCTTTGGCACTAACCATCGAGAAACTTCTTCAGGGAATGACTTTTTGGAAGTTCCAAGGCCCTTGTCAAGGAACTTGAGGACATTCAAAATTCTTGGGAAGAGTGTCCTTGGATGGGAACTTCTATAAAGAAGACCCTAGTACCTCGTGTGATGCAAAGCCTTGACTAAATAAGCTCGAGGAAGACCAAAGTCAATTGATCCCCTTGAGATCAACTTACGTTCTTGAGGGCTTGAGAAGATCTTCTTACGAGCAATTTGAGTATACACTGAATTATCCTGAGGGTTTGAAAACCCAAATGCTTGATTACTACCTCAGACCAAATCCTTGAGACCATCATCAAGGACATACCCCGCATGCAATTGTCGAGACATCTAGCACCTAGGGATTGTTTGGGTAGCGACATTGCACATATTGGGAGCAACAATGAGGACCTGTGCACAACATGATGCTGCACTTTGTTGTTCATTGTACATGGGGTAGTCAGATAAAGTAAGGTTTTTTAGAAATTATAATTGTATTCTTTGATATATTCCTCTTATGTGAAAGGGGTTAGGCCTATAAATTATGTTCAAAAATATAGAAGTACATGATCTGCTTGAAGAAGCACTCCAAACTCTTCCCCAAGAAGTTCAAGAAAGCAGAAAACAAGGGAAAACATGTCGCTATTTCTGTCAAAGCTGATCACGAGCTTAGGTATATACAATTAGTGGACCGTACCCTTTTTCTGTTGCCAATGTTGAACAAGAAGATAGGTTCGCAAGCAGAGGCTCAGGCTCAATGAGAACTCGTCACCTTTCAATGACAAGTAAAGAGTGAATTGCTAATTGTGATCTTCATCACCGGAAGCAATGCAACCTTGTTGTCGCTGATGGAGTTTTCTGATCAACAAGCATGAAAAGAAGGAAAAGACAAAGTATGCAATTGTTTACATAGGAACTTGAGTATCTAGGAGAAGACCCACAATGTCAAATTCAGCTGTTTAAATACGCAATATGAGCAAATGTATTACAAATGTTTGTCCCAGTAAGTGATAGGTAAAAGAAAATGTTGCAAGACTTGTCTTTGAAATTCGTTAGAGATGTTAAGGCAGCTGATTGGTGGTTGAGATGAAGAGTCTAGAATGTGGATCTAAAGAGGAAGCAAAGAAGTTTCGAAGAGCCAGAAAGCTGAGGATAGTAGCATATTTAGAGATCTTACTTTGCGAAATACCCTTTTTATCACTTATTATTACGTTTATATGCTGAAGGGGTTGGTGGACATAATGAATGCTTCTGGGCACGCCAACCATTTCTTGAGCCACCTTTATAATTTTTGTAACTACCTTTTTTTGCGGACTTGAAGAGATCTAGGGCGATATGTCAGGAATGTGAGCTGCCTGATGGCGTTGTTTGGGGGCTTACATCTAACTTGGAATATCTATTGAATCCCTTTATTCAACTCGCTAATTTGACCATTGGGTTGACTTTAGTTTGACTATTGTGACTCTTAAAGTAGGCCATGGTTATGGTGAACAAACATTTTTTGATCTAACATACCTAGTGTCGAGATTGCACATGGAGCCGCTGTGAGTCACCGCAGAGCCACATCTAAACACATACATTAGGATGGTTCCAAAATAATGTCAGAGTATGGATGGATTGTAAGTGCAATGAACTTACCCTGTTTGGTAATGACTTAAAATTCATGGCTAATTTTAGCTATAGTCAAAATCTTAATTTTATTTAAAAAAATATTAAAATTTATTTTTTACTTCATCTTATACAAATTTCAATGTTAAACAATCGCGTTATGTCACATTTAACATGATTTTCAATAAATAAATCAATTTTATTTCACATCAACATAATTTTTAATATTATTAACTCAGTTTATTTCATATCATATATGTTTTTCAAAAGTGGCCTACAAATTCGACTAAACCATCTTTTTTATCCTATTACCAAACAGGGCTATGATCATTCAAGACTACATGTACAAAGTTGTCTTTCAGGTGGCATTACTAAATTGCTCCTCTTTTCCTTCTCCTACTTCTCCTTTCCATTGGTGTGAGAACATGGGGAGAAAGCAAAAGCATTTCTTCTTTGTCAATTTAGCCGGCGAGAAAACTTCTTTGCCTTTGTGCCTATGAGAGTGCGAATTCTAATTGCCACAGCGGCTACATTTGTGATCTACCATGAGGAGTTCACAGATCATTGAAGAACTTGTCATCTTGGAGCGTCTTTTCCCATCCAATCTCTAGTATTTTGACGGTTAGTAAGATCTGATTCTTCTCTGCATCTTATAGATTGGCATGCTAAGCTTGTAGATATTTTCTTCAATCTGTGTATAATCTGGACTTAAGTCATATCAGGTTGGCTTCAGCTCCTTCCTTCACTTTAAAGTCCCTCTTTTTCGAGGTTTAGTCATTTGAAAGGATAATTTCACAAGAGGTAATTACTGCAGGAATGCTAGATTTTGAGATAACTAATTAGGTTTATAGGAGGAAATAACTATGATAAGTCTCATTCAAAAGTGTAATATTGTTCTGGAACCGATAGAGGAATTAATTGTCGTCTCTAAAGAAAGGAAAAGAATAGGAGAAATGAATACTGCTGTGAAATATGGCTGGGCTCTCACATGACATTAGGCCACAGCAAGATTCGCTGTGCTCAAAACGTAAATAGATCCAAGCTGATGACAGCAGAAAGGCCTGTTGCCCCTGATCCTGATCCCTTACTGGTCGCTGTCTTTCCAGCCAAAGCAGCCAAAAAAAAGGAGGAAGAAGACGAAAAGAAAAATGCTTTCTAGGCCCAGCTGCCTCCACAAGACAGCGCGGTCATTTAATATGCCGAATTCATTATTATTATACAAGCGAACCATGTGCGTCATGAAGAAGCATCTGTACGATTTTTCACATAATAAGATGCTCCATCACCTTTGTGGATTAAAATTTGCAAGTTTTTTTCCTTTTATTTATTTATTTATACAGCGAACTAGAGGAGGACACAGGAACCCCCTACTGTATAAATGCTTATCTTATAAAAGTTTCTTTTTTTTGTTTTGTTTCTTATAATGATGGTATTCATATCGTTCGTTATCGTTGTTTATAGATCAGAATACTTTGTTTTATTTAATTTACGCTCCGGCATGAGAAATCATATTTTGCTTTTCCAAATTCCAAGTATATAAATTATGAGGTAGGTAGCTCCAACCTGCAAGCTCTGATTAGTTTTGATGCTCTTATCGTAATCATTCATATCAAACTGATTTAGAACCCACGAATAGGTTTGTTTGCATAGATTTGGAGGACCTATTAATATTTCAGGGATAATGAGCTGGCTAGCAAAAAATGTATTTTGGGTTGCAAAGTTCAATCTGTGACCCATGATCTGCCCCAAACTATTTTGGGGCGGGGCGGGTTTAG
Organism: Apostasia ramifera; assembly: GCA_019297695.1. NCBI lineage: Eukaryota > Viridiplantae > Streptophyta > Magnoliopsida > Asparagales > Orchidaceae > Apostasia > Apostasia ramifera. The sequence goes on along the minus strand of JAEMOT010000986.1, from coordinate 121,054 downwards.
GTATAGTATAATTATACCAACCCTATCTCATGACCCACAATTAATTAATAAAATTATATAATTTTAAAGTTAAAATTGATAAAAAAAAATCATATTTTTATTTTGATTTAAAATAAATTATTATCGATATGAGGTGGGGCTAGTTGGGGTGGGGTGAAATGGGGAGGGAATGGGAGTGTTACAAGGAAGTGTGTCGGGACGGGACGGGACGGGCGGTCACGAGTTATATGAAAAGCGAGGCTGGGTTGGGCTGAGAGTGAAGCAGGACGGGTATGGGTAAGGATTGAAAGATCGCAAAGCAAGTTTGGGTTTTGCATAACCTGGCCTATACCCACCTTGCTGTTATTTCTAAATGCTTACAGTGCAGCTATGGTGAAAAAGAAAGCAGTAATTATATCAAGACAATACTGTCACTCATTATTTGATGTTGAATGGACTGAAGAGTGGGATGAAGAATAATAACAGTAGTAACCATAGTAATAATTGATAGTAACAACAATAGTAACAACAACTCCAAGTGGAAAAGAGAGTAGCCGGTTCTTAACGAAGTACTAAAGAGTGCACTTACTTTTTTTCACACTCAAGCAATTGCACAATGGTTTTGATAGAGGATCCAGATATTGCCACTCATTCATAACCTTCTTTGATTCTCTGTATCTTTGTCATTTCATAAAGTAGAGATTCTGTTTTAAAGTTTTTTCATCTCAAAGTTAAAGCTTATGGTGAGGTCTATCTTTTTTTCTTGATGTCGGAAGTTCAGTTTATCTAGATTATCTTGTAGAAAGATCCAATTTTTTAAATCCATATCGAAGTTTTCAAAATCTCAATTCTCGTAAAAATATTATCCTTCCACAAATTTTCACATCTAATTCTTCCACAAACTTTTATTTCGAGTGTTCGTTGAACGCTCTCTCTCTCTTTTATCAGGATCCTGCAGAAGTTTCTGTAATTGGCTTCATGCTTTCATTCATTGGTACCAGTCTCAGCTATAATTTAATGGAACAAAGCTCAAACTCAAATATAACTTTGCAACTTTTCAAAAATAACTTCAAAATTAAAATTTACTTTGGTTATGTATTTTTAGATTAGTTGAATATAAAAACTGAAATAAAACTATTAAAGATATGAAATGGATTGAAAGGATCTAAAATAAACTTTGATTAAGCCTCAAATTTAAATCCCAGATTATTTTTTTTTAATAGAAATCCCAGATGATTCTTGCCCTCTGCTAAGATGGATATCAAATAAAATGCCAGATAATATTTAATACAGCTAAAATTTACTTAGTGATATTATTGTCCAATTAAATTTTAGATTTTCATTAAATATTACAGAAATGAGGATGTTAAGGTGGATGTGTGGATGTATATCCGAAAGAAAGTTGGTGTTGCACCAATTGAGGATAAACTTAGAGAAAATCGGCTTAGATGGTTTGGACATCTAAATCGTAGGCCGATTGAAGCTCCAGTTAGAAAAATTGAGTTATTGAATTTTGCCTATGTACAAAGAGGAAGAGGAAGACCAAAGAAGACATGACAAGAAACTATAAAAAGTAATCTTAGTTACTTAAATTTAGATAAGAATTTTGTAACTGATAGAGCGCAATGAAAATAAAGAATTCATATAGCCAACCCCACCTAGTGGGATTAAGGCTTAGTTATTGTTGTTGTTGTATTAAATCTGACCAAAACTTACTGCCCGAATGATATAGCTTATGAGTCTCGGAGTTGAAGACGAGAGAGGCATTGGATTCTGAATGTCCATATAATTTTATTTTTACGTTCTTTATTTTACCTTGAACACCATAATTTCCTTCACTTTATCCATTACACCACAATAACAAATCTATTAATTACTAGCATAAAAATTCTTGAAATTTGCATAACTTTTAAAATGAAGAGATTAAGCAGGGCTTTTGATTTGATGTTATGTTACAGTATTTGACAAAATTAATTGTTTCATGTGATAACACATTTTGATAATATTATAAAATTGTTATTCTAAAATAACATCAAAATATTATTCAAAAGTTTTATGGTAATCTTGTAATATAGTAATTTTTTTGATAACAAATAATATAATAATATTGAATCAAATAAATAATAATTTTAAAATAACATAAATATTTAGTTTATATTAACATTTAAAAAATATGAATAAGTAAATAATATTAAACTAAATATTCTCAAAATTATAGCCTGTTTAGTTCATGCCTAAATTAGGCATTGCTATTTTTTTAAAAAAATAAAGAAACTTGTACAATTCTTAATACATCAACTAATCTTATTTAATATTTTTATAATTAATTAATTTTATTTTTCATTATATATATATCTCAAAAAAATATTTGTATTTTTTATATAAAAAATTTAAAAAAAATGGTCATGCCCAACTTGGATATGAACAAAACAAGGGTCTTGAATTTCTAAGAAGTCATATTTAGCTTTGACTGTGTGGGCCTGTGGCCCATTCCTTGTTGGGCCAAAAAGCCCAATTGTAGTCTTATTGCTCTTTAAGATCAAAAGACATTCATTTTCAAGCCCAGCCCAGTATTAATATTTGGCATGCTATTTTTATTACCACATTATTGCTATCATAATTTTCCTTTAGGAAAGCTTAACTAACAACAAATTAATAATCACATCCCCATTCAAGAGTTTTATGTTAATGAAGCAATTGATGGGCCTCTTTGCTTTTCTTACTTCAAGTCCAAGCCCAATTTGAGATTGAATTTTCACACAAATACAATTTTTATTTGAAATTCGTGCAATTTCAATTTAGTATGCACTCGTTTAGTTGGAGGTTTAATTTTAAGCTAGAAAAAAAATGAGCGTGGTGTAAAATAATTTTTTTATGTTTTTGATGTTTAATAAAATTATTTTAATATTAAAATTTATGTAAGAAATAAAATAAATTAATATTTAAAAAAAATTTAAAATATTAATTGGATATGAAATAAAAGTAATTTTTAATGTTAAATTTTTATAAAATATGAAATAAATTTAACTTCTTAAATTGAAGTTCGAGTTGGATTTGAAATACAGATCTTACAAAAAAATAATCTCATTTGGATCTACATGAAATAAGCAGGAGTGTCTACTGGTCGGTTTGATTTAGTTTCACATTTCTTGTATATTTGACTTGAGCCAAATTGGTTCCAGTGTATGTGGAACCAGATCTGACTTATATTTTTATGGACCTGATTTAGATCTAAATTGTTGGGTTCGGGTCGGGTCCGGGTCGAGTTTGAGTCCGATGAATAATCTTTAATTCGAGAAGTATAAATCTCTTAATAAATGTCATGGTAATAATATTCCAATTTAAAATATTTTTTTATTGATAAAAGAATGTGTATGATAGATTAGAGATTATAAAAAAAGAGAGAAATCCAGATTGAAATAATAGAATAAATGTATAATTAAAAATTTAATTATGAATTTAAAAAATTAATATTTTAAATTATTCATAAAATAATAGTAATAGAAATAACTTAAAAAAAATAATTAAGAAAAAATCATACTAAAACAATAGAGTTAAAATATGAAATAATGAAGAAAAAAATAATAGAATGAAATGGTGAAGAAATTAAATTAAAATGAACAGAAAATTAGTTTTGAGTTTTTTTTTTTTTTACACTCATTTAAATCGTGTCAGTTTGATTTAATTTTGCTAAAATCATATATTCTACCAAAAAATAAGATCATATAATCTATTTAAATATTTAAAAATCTGAACAGGCTCAAACTAAATTTAGATTTAACCTAAATTTATTGGTTTAAATTAATTTTAAGTCAGTTATTGATTTTTCGAGTTTTATTGCGCATCATCTTATAAGTTTTTTTTTTTTTTTCGAAAAACAGGACTCTAAGTCGGGCCTCTTATGAGGGTTGTTTTTTTTTAAAAAAAAAAATCACTTTTTTTTTAAAAAAAAAGAAAACTTAAAAAAATTTCTCAAAAATAACCAAATGGCAGTTGGGGCAGGGTGCTCACTCTGTCGCCGTCTGACCCGGTTGGCCATCCGAACATCACAGCCGTTGGAATCCCGGGTTCCCGCATCGCCGGCCGATCGCACGACTGTGCTCGGAGCCCCAACTGAATTGGAAAGTGGCACGACTGTAAAATTGAGCCTTGCGAGTTGCGACCATCTCGATGTGACAAGGAGAAGTACCAGCGATCGCGCGAGACTCGCACTCGCCTGTCTCTCGCCGAGTCTCTCGCCAGCGCAGATCCGGCGTCGTCTGCCGGTCCCTCCTCTGTGTTTCAGACCGCTGTCTGCTGAGTGCTGCTTACTGGCAAAGAGAGCGCATCTCTCCTCTGCCGGCACTGTCTCGCAGACTCGCGGTCCACGCCGGCGAAGAAAGATTAAAAAGTGAGAGCAAATTGAAGCGTTCTGAGTCTACTCCTTTGTCTAATCTCCTCGTTGTCCTTGCTTCTCCTATTGGCCCTTTGTCGTACTCCTGGTGACGGCGAACCTCTCGGTCCTGAAGCAGTTTCCTGTACTGTCCCTGGACTCCCGACAGTGTAGGATTTTCATTTAAATTGGATCAGTGGGTTACTTCCCGCATAATTTGAAAGGTGATCGGTTTAGGGTTTTTGAAGCTTCTCTAATCACCTTGGTAAGCAGAACCCTCTCTCTACCTCGCGATCGTTTTGGATTGTGAGGTAGCGGAGAGGGGTTAGCTGCTGATTGAAGAATTCGTAGATCCGAGGGGAACGAAGAATGTCGAAGGTGGTGTACGAAGGATGGATGGTCCGGTACGGCCGGAGGAAGATCGGCCGCTCATTTATCCACAAGAGGTTCTTCGTACTCGAGCCTAGGGTTCTTGCTTACTACAAAAGGAAACCCCAGGATAATATGGTACGTGACTTTCTTCCGGTAGCTACATATCCTAGCTTTCCTGGATTTCTGCTTCAGCTCTCCAAGGAAGTATTGGAGATTTCTGTTTGGGATCCCATTTTGACTTTTATCATGTCCGGGAGTTGCAACTTCTAAATACTGTGGGAATTGATTTCTGCTTTTAAGTTTGTCGCAACTTTAAAATAAAGTTTTATTGTGTATCTGATCTTTGTTTGATGGTTTGTTATTCCATTCAGGTTCCAATCAAAACACTTTTTATAGATGGGAATTGTAGAGTGGAGGATAGAGGTCTTAAGATTCATCACGGACACGTAAGATTTTCCTTTCTTTTTTTCTGATCATTTTGTAGTGCTGCAATTGTTGAATGTATTTCTTCATTATCCTGCTAATCTGACCATATGCTACTGCATTATGATATCTTATCAATTCAGGAAAGTGCTGATCACTTTGCCTAATTGATCAGAACTAATTATGTCTGTTTATTAGATTTTTAATTGGTTAGACATACTATACTCCAATGAAGCAAATTCTTTATGCTCTTCCCACTTCAACTCCATAGTTCTACTGTTTTATTATTGCTATCTTAAGTCATCTTCCTTCATTCTACAATAGTGCCTTACGCAATGTGATTCTTTGCAATGCCTTTTTGTTGTGACTGAACATATGACTGATTTTATTCCTTGACAGATGATATATGTATTATGTGTTTACAACAAAAAAGACAAGTATCATCGAATCACGGTGAGTATCTATCTCCTTTTAGCCTTTCCATCATGTAATTTTTGTTTTTATTTTCTTAGGTTGTTTCTTTAAATCATCTTGTGCTTTTGTAAGGTTAAATTTTTTGTGAATTTTGAGGTGTTCAAGGTGTTCATACTTATGTATGAGCAAGTTCTCTTGGCTATTTACTGTGGGGGTTAGTTCTTTTTTTTCTTATTTTGTACCGCTATATCTTAAAATCATCAGGTGCTTTTGTAAGGTCAAAGTTCAGTTCTTGAACTGATAATATCCCTGTATGAGCAAGCTCTTTTGTCTTATGTCTATTTGCTTGGTCGTTTAGTATCTCACCTGATCTAGGAAAACTTGGTTTCTCAAGAAAAGTTTTTGGGAGCATATCATAATTATTCTCATTACTGCAAACAACATTTAATAGGACCATCATCTGTTAACTGAAATATACGATTCATTTAATGTTTAATAACCTTTTTGGAATGATTAACTGCTTGTACATCTGGAGTCTGTTTCATGTTAGCACAATGCCTGGTGTCAATAAAAATAGTTGATTTTACTTACTGTATTCCTGATTTTATACAAGTTGATGGTAAATGTACAAAGGATACATCTTTTGGATGAATTATATTGTTGAAAGAGTGAAAAAATAATCAGTACCTTAGTATCTGTTTATGATACATATACCAATTTTAAATCCTATCCTTCATCTGTAATTATCATGAAATTATCTCCTATTTATAATAGGAGTATCAAATGCAATGCTCCTAAGGCATACTGTTGTGTACATAGCCCAACGCAAAATAAGAGCAAAATAGCAACATTATAAAGGAATTCCTAATATATAGATTTTCTAATATTCTCCTCAAACAGGGGCATAATTATCTATCGGATCTAGTTTGTCATACACATTAGAGGAACACAAAGTTCAAAGTTCTTTTTAATTTAAAAGCAAGTTGTAAATCTAATGAAACGTGAGGAAGAGATTTTCTTTTAGATAAAACATCACAAATGAAATGTAGTTTATTTCAATGTTCTTTATGCTGGCTATATAGACAACAACTTGATTATCATAATGCATAGTTATAGGTTGAGCAATAGGAATGTCAAGCTCCCATGAAGTTTCTTCACTCATATTATCTCGCATACTATGTGAGCCATCAACTTGTATTCAACTTCTCCATCATCTTTAGCAACAATGCTTTGTTTCTTGCTTTTTTGGGTGACTAGGTTTTCTCTAGCAAAAATACAATAACTTGAGGTGGATCTCCGTTCACTTACACAACTAGCATAACAATTATTTGCATAGATTTCGACCTTATGGTGATTGACCTTTGTATACTATATTCTTTTTTTTTACTAGGAGCCTTCTAAAAGTATTTGAGAACTTTGATAATAGTGTCTTAATGTTTTTCCTTCAGATTTTGCATAAGAAGATAACCACATGATTAATGAAGTATAAGGTCTTGTAACCTTCTAGTAATTCAACTTCCCTACTAGTTGATGGTAATAGGAAGCATTGCTTTGCCATGAAGGTGACTGACCATAGTATCTAATAATGAGTCTTCTTTATGTATTTGAGAATTTTGATAATAGACTTCCTGTATTTTCCGTTCAAATTCTACATATGTTGATTAATCACATGAACAGTGAAGAAAATATAAGGTCTTGTAACCATCAAGTAACTCAACTTTCCCACTAGTCAAGATAGCAGGAAGCACCGCTACATTGCTTACCATCATTTTCACCAATACCACCAATATTTATAGGGGTGTTAGCTGGCTGATGCCCTAGAAGTCTAACTTCCTCAAGAAGATTAATAAAATATTTCCTATGTGATCACAAAAGCACAATAACAAGTTGTTAGTGGTAAGCCTCTACCAAGCCAAAGCTCAGTAGGAAGCTTTTGAAATCACAACTACTTCAACTAAGTATATTTTCTCTCTCGAATTGTAGGAAGTCTACTCAGAGTTTAATACCTTGTTTACCTGAACTTAAGGGCCCTGTTTGTTTGGCCATTGAAAATTAACCTGGTTTAATTTTAACCAGGCATATCACATCACACATAAAATTTAATATTAAAAATTAATTTTATTTCACATCCTACACATATTACTAAAATAATAACTAACTTATATTACATCCTTCACATATCCCAACATAATAACTAATTTTATATCACATCCCTCACACATTCCAACATAATAACTAACTTTATTTCACATCATTCACAATTTTCAATAAAAAAATATCTTTATCCAAGTTTAATTTTAACCTTGTTAAATTTAACTTTACAAACAAATAGACCCAAGGTGTTAAGAAATACCTTGGGTGCCTAAGTCTTTAGTCACGAAAAATCTTTTCAAGTTGTTTTCTAGTTTTAGCGTTGTCAATAAAATATCACCTATATAAACGACTATGATGAATGATGAATAAAGTTCGAATGATCTAAGGTGAAACCTCTATTGACAAGAAATTTTGCCTAATTTAAAGTGATATTTGAATCGTCCATAGAGGAGATCATAACATTGCTTGTACAACTAGATGACTAATTACAAAAAGAGGGAAATTTAACTAGAAGATTGAGTTTACCTGGAAATACCCTACTTAGGGAAAAGGCACGGTGCCCAATGGCGATGTGAGAAATACATTATTAAATAATGTCTTTCTAGTGGGATTGTCACATGGCATTTCTTCTTCTTTTCTCAAGATTTATATATCAGAATACTCTCCAATGCTTGAATACATGCCTCCCTGTGTTTCTCCCTCCTAAACCTAATTCCTAAATCCTAAACCATACACCAAATAAATAGAGAAGAAGATTCGTCGCAGCTCCAATTTTTTGCCATGGAAGCCTATGGGTCTATTTCATTCTCCTTCTCTCAGGCTTCACATAACAAAATCCTTCCCCCAAACCTTGAAGACATGCCTCCTTTTGATCCTTTTGGGGTTGACAGCTTTGAAGACCAAATTATCCAACAATCATGCAAGCACCAAACATTCGAGAAGAGGCGCCAAAAAGCTAGAACCTATGACATGCTAGAGTGAGTTGTTGAGCCGTAGGAGGAAGTCGTGTGAACACCTAAAGTGGTGGCGTCAAAGTGCTGAAGCAATCGATTAAAATTAGCTTGAGAAACGTTGACAATGCTGGTTCATAGAGAGATGGTAGTAGGAGTATAAGTATTCGAGTTAATGGAATCTAAGACAATTAGGGCAATACATGATAGCCAAGTTTTACCCAATTCCTGTCAAATAAATGGTTTGTATGATGACAATGAGAACATGGAAAAGTGCATCGATCTCCTCCCCCAACTTGAGATTGGTTACCCCAATGAGAAGGAACGTCACTAGCTTGGTCACCTGAGGTCCCCACTATGAAGCAGACTACCTAGTAGTAGGTGGAGGAAACAGAGGGTAGATCATTGGATCATTGACTTAAACAACGTGTGACAAAGCAGTTAGGAGAGGGAGGGAGGGGGAGAGAGAGAGCACCAGCCACTGGCTCCATTATTTTTAACTATCTGATTTATGTATAGCATAATTTCATGCAGATAAACCAATTATTAATGGAGCCAAAACTGATTTTGTAATATATGGCTCAAGGGGACCTTGTGTTTGGATATGCTTTGATAACTTGAAAAGAAAATTGGATGGTGATGTGTGGGTTCGATATTTGGTAAAAAGGAAAATTACATCAAAGGAACCATGAATTCATTAATCCAATTAGGGATGTGATTTCTAATAGTATGAGCATATGATAAGCATTTATTGAGGGCATTGAGATATTGTTTCCTGATACAGGAAAAAATAGACAACTACAAGCATTTTGAGCTTATGAAGGAAGTGAAATCAGAATTAGCATGGAAAGTCTAGAAAAGAAGGAAAGACTAACATGACCAGATGAAACTCGTATAGATTACTTTTTAGATTAATGGCATAAAAAACATAATAATGTACCTAAAATGAATGGTTAAGATTATCCACTTGGGACGTGTTACGTTCATCTTTATAAGATGGTACCTAGTTTCCCCTTGAACTTAATCTTATCTGGGTTCTGTTTATTGGTCCTTTTTGCAGCTACTGCCACTTGACTTGCTCATCTCCTCTTTTGTTTGTGTCAGATGGCAGCATTCAACATCCAGGAAGCTCTGATCTGGAAGGAGAAAATAGAATCTGTTATTGACAAGGTTTGTCGTGTAACGATAACCTTGATATTCTTCATAATTAATATGCATAATAGTGACAAGTGAAAGTTTTTGATTGATAGGCAACAGTATTGTTCAAGAGGTATAAAAGTTTGAAATCTTTACTCTCTGTTGAATAAAAAACCACTATTCTTTAGAAAAAGAATAGGCGACATCTGTTTATGTGAAAATACTGCTATTTTGTTGTCAGAATAAATGTGGACTGCTCAAAACAAGTTCTTTTTGGAGAATACCAATTTAACTTGTATTACTTTCATAGGAAAAATAACCGATTTGAGCATTCATAATTTTCAAAAGCCTATGGTTGGACATATTGCCCTAGATAATGGGGTTGCCATTTCTTGAATGCAATCTTTGAGAGAATAACTATTCTCACTTCTTTTTGCAGCAGCAAGATTTAAATACAATTAATGGAAACAGGGTGCATGCTTCGTTTCCCTATAAAACTGGCACTGCTGCTGATAGGAATGCTTCTTCATCCGATCAGGAGAGTCCGTAAGTAACAGGTTATATAGTTGAACAAGCCTCAGATTACATAAAATAAGGCATCCATAAATACTTGCTTTTTTTTTCTAGGGCTAGTCCTGAAGATGAGGAAGAATGCAATCGTACCTTGATGCGCAGGACAACTATTGGAAATGGTCCACATGGATGTCCTTGGATTGTTTTTTATTGATGATGCTTTATACTGGCTTGTTATATTCAAGATGGTGTATTGCTGCATGATTGTGAAATTCCAACTTGCAGGCCCTCCAGAATCAGTACTTGACTGGACTCGAGAGGGTGATTCAGTGTTAACAAATGAGAGTAATTCAGATCAAGTTTTCTCTAGAAAACATTGGCGTCTTGTTAGATGCCAGAATGGCAAGTCTTCAAATATGAGCAAGTTATCTTCTCATATATCCATTTAATCTGCAAAGTTCAACATTTTGTTATAGTTGTCACCCAAACATTGCAGGGCTTCGCATATTTGAAGAGCTTTCTCAAGTTGATTACCTTGTATGTGGTGAAAGCCCTTTTCTTTATTTACAAGCACTGAACTACGATTAAAAGCAATGAGCCTTATTTTACAATGATAATAATGATAATAGGAAGCTTTAGTCAGATTTATCCTAATCTGCTGAAATATGCACTTTCGCAGCCACGAGGTTGTAGTAGAGCAATGAAAGCTGTTGGTGTAGTGGAAGCCAGTTGTGAAGCGATATTTGAACTTGTAATGAGCATGGATGGAACACGATTTGAGTAAGTTCTTTTCTGTTCAATTGGCAGTCCCCTTTCAACCTTAATAACATTGTACCTGTGTTAATCGTTGGCTGTAGGTGGGACTGTAGCTTTCAGTATGGAAGCTTAGTAGAGGAGGTAGATGGACACACTGCAATTCTATATCATAGACTGCAGCTGGACTGGTTTCCAATGTAATTTCTCTTGAACATTAATGTTGTTATTGTTGTCTTTCGCACTATTCTTTCATAGCTTATTATAAGTATGAAAACTTGTGTGCTGTAATAGCGTGATGTGTTTTTTATCCAGAAAATGCAAATAAATAACTATCATTAAGATGAATGTTCTGTAAAACCAGGTAAGATAGAATAAAAGTGATTATATTAGGGAGATTGTCGAGGTAATGTCATTCTAAAATAGAGAAGAATGGGCACCATTTAAGTGAGTTTAAAGGAATAGGGAGAAAAATGATAGGCCATAAGTAACTAGATGTTATGAACAAAATTTAAATAATTTAGAGTGAGCATCACGTGATGCATTAGACACTATAAAGTATGAACACTTCAAAAAACCATACTGTGTCCGGGGATTTGCGAAGACACATGGGACACTGTATCGGATACACCACATAGCGTGTTTTAATAAAATAATATTAAAAAAATTAAATGACACTTCTTAGACATGTGAGGGCATTACTGAGACACTTCTAAGACACTTTTGAGATGTACGTTTTTGAGATACAGTACACTTCTGAGACATATAAGACAGAATTGAATACATTAATATCAATATTAAATTTATTTATTAATATTATATTTTTTTATTAAAACTTATGGATATATCTACTTCCTCTTTATTCTTTTTATTAATATTTAAAATTTTTTTTTTATTAAAATTTTATTTAATAAAATTAAAAATATATTTATTATTATTATTATTAAAATTTTACCTAATATAAGTCAAAATTCTATGTTAACCAAACTAAACTAATTTTTTTTTCCTTACCACCCTTGAGCCTTATAAAAATGAACCAATTACAAAAAATTTGAAATTCTAACTTCACCTTTATTTCTTCTCGTTTTCAATACTGAGAGCTCTTACTTTCTCTTACTATTATGCTCATTGTGATTGTTTTGATAAGTAAAATTGTATTTTCTCTTATTCTCTCACCCATTTTGTCAAGTGAATCTTAAATTCTACATAATTTTTAATACATCAGTCAACTTTATTTCACTTTCTATACAACTTCTAATATAACTAACTTTATTTTCTGTTATACACATATTTTAAAAAAAATCAAATTTTTTTTACATCTACCCTTCAGACCTTAAGGGATCATTTGGTATTTGGTTAAAAAGTTCATATGCTATAGCCAAAATGACCATCTATTTATTTATATTTAAAATTTAAAATTTAAAATTATTTTTTATTTCATTCTACACAAACTCCAATATAAAAAATTCTCTTTAATATCACTTCTTATATAATTCTCAGTATATCATTCAACATTACTTCACATTTTACATAATGTTTAACACAATTTTATTTGTTATCGTATATTTAATTTGAAAAAAAATAATTTTTCTTCATAATTTTTTTTTCAAATGCCAAATAGGCCAAAGTTATTTGTACACCTTTTGTCATTTGGTTTTAGAAATGAACACTGAATAATTGACAACAATAGGCTATCAACTTGTTATTAGAAGACCGAGGCTCCGTTATGGCTGTTGAACTAGCTAACTTGGCCTGGATAAATGCTCATGGGTCCGAGATATGGGGCTTATTTTATGTAGTCACAGATTCTTTTAAATTTTTCTTTTTGCATTTTCGCGTTCTTGCAAAGTAATTCAATGGATGGGTGCTTATGTGAAATTCACTTCATACTTTTGGACATAATAGCCCTTTATTAAAGAAATCCATAGGTAATATACCTGTTAAAAGGTTATCGTGCTTATTCATATCTATATTTTTTGTATCTGCTTTCGTGTGCTTGGAATTTAGGCCAAAGAAAAAATGGGATTCCTTTTTTCATACAAACCTTATTGACATAAAAGCTTAAGAAATAAATTTTTGCACTGCATAACTAGTTATGGATTAAAGTGAAGACCGGATTCTTTTTTCATGTTTCTATTTTAGCTTGTTTTAAGAAAGGTATATATGGACTGACTTCACATGCACTGTAGACCTTTGATTTTTTCTTGGAGATCATGATACATCCCTTTCTTCGAGATAGGAGTTAATTCTCTTATAGGAGAGCATATAGGTGCTCAATAAAATAAGAGGTCGTTGTTCTAAACTATGCCGAATAAGGGATAGAAATTTGATTGTTGCGGATGAATACCATGGGGAACTTCATTGTGAGGTTTCCTTGAAATAACTAATAGTCGGTGCGCAGCATGACATAAACAAAATAGCTGAACCATATAAATTGTGTGTACTTTATATTCTTCCTTCTTTCTTAATCGTCTTAGATGCTAGTGAGGTGTGTATTTGATCCTAACAGACATTTGCTATTTTCTTGCATGGTTGTATTTGATAGAATTTACTGACTTTGGGCATGTTAGGAAGCCCCATGCATTGTTTATAATGACAATGAAATTTTAACTAGATCATGATTGTCATTTCACTACACATTAAGATATCAAATTAGTAGAAGAAATAAAGGATGTTTCCAACATCTTTGAGATGCAACAACATAATGCAAGTAGTTTTATTTAATAAATAAATATCGGAAGCTATTGATTTGAGTGCTGTTGGTTCACTTAAAAAAATACCGGTCATCTTGCCAACTAAGTTCTACATTTTGATTAGACTGCAACATCTCAATTATCTTCTGTTTGTTATTGTTTCCTGGTTGAGGAATTTTACAATTTGAGCTGGATATTGTTATTGGTTATAGTGCATATATATATCTTAACTTCCTGCTTGTTCAGACTTGTCTGGCCACGTGATCTTTGTTATGTGCGTTATTGGCGACGCAATGATGATGGAAGCTATGGTTTGAATATCAGCTGCTTCTCCTTTCCTTTTATCTTATCGGCACATCTTTCTGATGCAAATGTTGTTTCTGTGCAGTTGTGTTGTTTCGCTCTAGGGGGCATCCAAATTGTGGTGCACAGCCAGGATTTGTTCGGGCTCATATTGAGAGTATATTTAAGATATTCTGTTATTAGTTTTTATTTAATTTATCAAAAGTAAAAGGCCATTGAAGCCGTAGGTTTGACATATTGTTCATTTAATATGCTTTGCCTCTTTGTGTCTAGGTGGTGGCTTCAACATTTCTCCTTTGAAGTCACGCAATGGGAGGCCTCGAACGCAAGTTCAGCATCTTATGCAAATTGATTTGAAAGGATGGGGTGTTGCTTATTTACCATCTTTTCAGCAACATTGTTTACTTCAGATGTTGAATAGTGTAGCTGGTGCTGTTCTTCCCCACTAAGTAGATTCAATTGTTTCCTCTTATCTGTAGACATGTTTATTGCTTAATGACCAGCATTTACATTTAGTACTTTTTAGTAATATGAAATTTTTTTCTGTCAATTAAACAACTATTATGCCGAGTTTTTCTTTATGTCGATTTTTTTTTTGTTTCATGGAACATCTGAGGATTATTCTTTGTTCATTTGCTTTGTTCTGCACTTCTTGCAGGTTTGCGTGAATGGTTTTCCCAAACAGATGAAACCCACACGGTCCCTAGGATACCAGTAATGATGACCATGGCTTCAGTTTCAGGCTCTTCCAAGGGAAGGAAAAACCAAGAATCGTTTAATCAGCCAATTCCTTCACTTGGTCAGCTGCATTCTGCCAGTGCGCATTCTGCAGTTTTAGATGAAGAGTCGGATGACGATGAAGATTATCAAATTCCTGATACTGAAGAAGAGGTTGTAAAATTTCATACTTATTATGCAGTTTTAATTATAATTCTTTTGTTAAAAGGAGAGCACATTTTGCCATCTGTAGGTGGACTTCCTCAAACCTGATAATTCTGTCAAGCTAGCAGGTTTATATCTTTTTCTTCTCTAGATTTCCCATTGTCAGTAGCATCTACGTAGTATCTAGATTGTGATTATACATATCGTCATGCCAGATGAGGATCAATCCTATCAAATTGATTTCTCATCCTTTTCTGGCAATTTACGTCGTGATGATCGTGATAATAGTCGTGATTGTTGGAGAATACCTGATGGAAATAACTTCAAAGTGCGTAGCAAGACGTTTTGTTATGACAAAACAAAGGTCTCTACTTGCCTCATTTGATACAGCATACATTTTTGGAACTTAATGTTCCTTGAGTTTCTTGTAACTATGGAATGTGTTCTTATTTGTAGATACCTGCTGGCAAACCCCTTATGGAGCTTGTTACAGTTGATTGGTTCAAGGATTGGAAAAGGATAGACCATGTTGCTAGGAGACAAGGCTGTGCAGTCCAAGTGAGCGAAATTACACACCTATCTGTTTTCTTTGTTTTAATTTTTTTTAGCTCAGCCTTATGGATGAGGATTGTGAATTCATACTACTTTATTTATAGTTCTCTATGTTTTTGAACGTGCTTTCTAATTTGCTTTGAAAGTAGTTTTTAGGTATTTGGTTATGGTTCTTTATCTTTGGAATGATTATCATGAAATTTTAACTTTTAATAGTAAAACATGCTTGAGATTAACTCTTTGAGGTAATGTCAAAGCCTAGTAGGTTCCCCACTCAAATTTGCTTTGCATGTGTTGCTAGGTTTGAAAACTCAAACTGCATAGTACTTTTCTTCGACACATTGCTCAAGGATATTGTAGCAGTAAACTAAATTCCTTCGCCTTATGAAGGATACTGGTATAAATATCCCTGAAGAATAACTACAAATGATTTGCAGGTCTATTTGATTATTTGGAAGAACTTTTAACTTATAACGTGAACATATTATTATATATTATTCATGGAAAGTTCATCTTCAGCTTCGTTATCAAAACCAAATTACGACTTTGTTTTTTGTATTTGGTGTTAATTTCACGTTCTTTGAATCTTTTTCATAAACATCTATACTAGTAAGAGATATCTTTAGAATGCAATCTGATCTTTGCCATCAAAGCAAAGCATTTTGGCAGTCCTTCGATGAAGAATATCATAACAGTGACATTTTAGATTGGCTTTCTTTGGTGTCCAGAGGCGTATCTTGCATCTCAATTTCATCTTAATTTGGGTAGATCTGTGATAACAATGTTGGTCCTGATTGCATAGATAGTTAAAAAAAACTAGAAAAAAAAAAACTAGATGAAGATGACTCTTAAAGTCAGCTAGCAGCTTATACTAGTGCATGAACTTGGAAGTACCTCTAAAAGAAGGAAGACAAAAAACATCATTGTTCTCTCATTTAATGGGAATCCATGACTTTTCCATTTGGAGTCTTAAAATTTAACTGTCGACTTACGATGGGAGTATTGATGCCATGAAGCTAGATGCATGTCTAGACTATCTAGGAACCTATTTTGGTCTCTGCAGTTATGATGGGTTGAAGAAGGTGATTTTCGCTTGACTAAAATTCACCAGCTACGCAGTGGCATAGTGGAATGTTAACCTTTCATCGAGGGAGCCAAAATCCCATTGGATTAGTTTATACAACTAATTCGAGAGTTCTTCTACTTGATAGGGCACGAGGAAAAGAGGTGGACAAATTGTGTGGGTTGCACTTATAAAGGGGAAATCTGTGCAAGAGTACACCAAAGAATTTCGATGCTAGACCATCGCATTTGGTGTTTTGACAGAGGATAGGTCAACGCCATTGAGTTCACTTAGAGGACAAGTTGACAGAGTACTATGTTGTGGGTGAACTAAGCATCTTCCATGTTCAAAATGTTCAAAACTCTGGTTAAGCAAGTGCGCCTGTGCCGGCCATAGAAAAGCAATCAACCTCGAGAAGTGACATGTCCGCAATGGCACCAATTAGAAGAGAAAGAAAACTAGAATGTTGAGCTAGCCTAGAGAAGTAGCGGCTCGAGGGCAAACCAATACTATGGCCATCTTAAGGGTCTTTGGTCACACAAATAACTTCATCTCAAGCTATACCCAATGGGGTTTAGAAAGGAGGATGAAGGAAAGTGAGTCGCAATAATCGTGTAGGTACCAACTCGGTCGAGCTTGAGACCAACTCTATTGGAGGCAAACCCGACACTTCTACTAACAATTCTTCACTTGGAGATCAAAAATAAAATTTTTCATCTGATGTATGCAGGTCAAACAAGTGATTGTACATGCCATCATTGACAGCAACAATCAAAGAAATTTGATCTCTATCGATCTAGTCTACAACAACAACCAAGCCTTAATCCCACTAGGTGGGGTCGACTACATGAATTCTTTATTTCCATTGCGCTCTATCAGTTACCAAATTCTTATCTAAGTCTAAGTAACTAAGATCACTCCTTATAATTTCTTGCTATGTCTTCTTTGGTCTCCCTCTTCCTCTTTGTACATGGGCAAAATCCAATAACTCAATTTTTGTAATTGGAGCTTCAATCGGCCGACGATTTATATGTCCAAACCATCTAAGCCGACTTTCTCTAAGTTTATCCTCAATTGGTGCAACACCAACTTTCTTTCGGATATACTCATTTCTCATTCTATCATTTCGTGTATATCCACATATTCATTTTAGCATCTTCATTTCTGTAATATTTATTTTATTTGTATGTTTCCTCTTTGCAGGCCAGCATTCAGCACCATATATCATCGCAGGTCTTACTATAATTTTATAAAATTTACCCTTAATTCTGGATGAGATTTTTCTATCGCATAACACACCAGATGCATTTCTCCATTTTACCTATCCTGCTTGAATCCTGCTAATAATGTCATTATCTATTTCACCATTATTTTGTATGATTGATCCAAGATATCTAAAGCGCTCTTTTTTTGACAATTTGATCACTAATTGTCACATCTCCGATATAAGTATTCTTTCTTGACTAAATGTGCACTCCATATATTCAGTTTTTGATATACTGAGATGAAACTTTTATTCCTCCAAAACTCTAGTTTCGCTTTAGCTCTCTCTTTAGTTTTCTCAACAAGGACAATATCATCTACAAAGAGCATACACCAAGGCACTTCATCTTGGATATGTTCAGTCATGACTTCCATAATCAAAGCAAAAAGATACGGACTTAAAGTCGAGCCTTGGTGTAATCCAATTGTAATAGAAAAATTCTTAGTCAAATCTCCTTGTGTCCGGACACAGGTAACAGCTCCTTTATACATGTCTTTAATAACTTGAATATAAGCAGTGTAAATTCCTTTCTTTTCTAAAACTCTCCAAAGTACTTCTCTTGAGACTTTATCATAAGCTTTTTTCAAATCAATAAAAATCAAATGTAGGTTTTCCTTTCTCTCCTTAAATTTCTCCATTGTATTTCTTAATAAATGAATGGCTTCTATAGTAGATCTACTTGACATAAAACCTATGAAGCACGAGTACGATACGGCGATACGGATACGATACGACATGGATACGACGATACGCCAAACTTAAAAAAAGTAGAATACAAATACGTCAGGATACGACTGTTATATTTATGTATAATACGTCATATTCTCATATTTAAGATATAAATCTATGGTAGATTATATTAGCTTATACATTTTGTTGTTATAATTTTCAAAAAAAAATTTTAAA
>JAEMOT010000986.1:66186-102347 GCA_019297695.1 Apostasia ramifera | reverse complement strand
CTAGTTAAAGTAGATATATGCTCTCCTCTCTCTGAGTGTTAACTAAATAAATAAACAAAATAAGAAAGATTAAAGTTTTATCGTTTTCATAATATGAGCTTGATTAAAGTAAAAAGAAAGTGATCGGTGTCTAACAGAAGCAAAGATAGTATGGTTGATATAGAAAAACTAGATAATACAGTTGCTTGCAAATACCAATTTTTTTTTCTATTGCCGAAACACTAGCGTGCATTAAGCATTTTGTAATCCCAATTGTGTGAGTTCAGTATATCTCTCAATCTTATTATTTGAGTCTATGCATGAGTTGTGTTTTATGTATAATATATTTTTTATTTTTTATCATGTAGGCAAACCAACTGTTTCAACATTTTTTTTTAATTAGAAGTATCGAAAAATATCGGACAAGTATTGGGCAAGTATCGGGCTAGTATCGGATTTTTAAAAATTAAAAATAAAAATCGATACGCCACGTAGCGTATCGGATACGTATCAGTGAAGTATCGGGGAGTATCGATATCCGATACGGATACGTTAGGCTCCACGAATTATCGGTGCTTCATAGCATAAAATCAAACTGATTTTCTGATATCTTAGACCTTTGTTCGATCACCCTCTCCCAAAGTTTTAAAGTATGACTCATTAATTTAATTCCGGTATTATATGATACCATGAAATCGGCATCACCTCGTCTCACCGGAGTACTCCATTAACATCTTCAGGCGGAGCTTTTGCTGGTACACATCCATCACAAAGCCTCTGCCGGTACTCATCACCATTGAAGGAGCTCAGCCATTCTCCTTACTCTTAGAGCCGTCGGACTCCTACCTCGCCGAATCGGCCTTCTTCCTCGCCGATCGAGTCGGCGTCCTTCCTCGACGAGCCTACATCTTCTGCCTCGCCGAATCGGCCTTCTTCCTTGCCGATCGAGTCGGCGTCCTTCCTCGACGAGGCAACCTCTTAAACTCGTCGAATCGGCCTTCTTCCTCGCCGATCGTGTCGGCGTCCTTGCTCGACGAGCGTACATCTTCTTCGCAGACCTCTCGAATCGGCCTTCTTCCTCGCCGATCGAGTCGGCGTCCTTCCTCGACGAGGCAACCTCTTAAACTCGCCAAATCGGCCTTCTTCCTCGCCGATCGTGTCGGCGTCCTTGCTCGACGAGCCTACATCTTCTTCGCAGACCTCTCATCGTCACTTTTGACAGAGAAGTGAACCAGAGAAGCCATTAAAACTCCCAATTTCCATCAGCCTGAGGAGTTCTTACCCAATTAAATAATTGGAAAAATTATAAAGTAGTAACATTATTTAATCATCTGCCAAAAGCTTGCTATACTTCCTTCAAGATGTCCGAAATCAATTCTTCTTCTCCTAGTAAGAATACCATGTCTCCTTCTCCACTTAACAACATTTCTCCTTTGTCTTTACCATCTAATACAATATCATTCCTTCTTCTAAAATTGACGAGAGATAATTATGTTCTTTGGAAAACTCAATTTTTCCCTCTACTATGTGCTCATGATCTTCTTGGAGTGGTTGAAGGCACTGAACAATGCCCACATATATCGGATCCCACCTACGGTGCTTGGATCAAGAAAGATCAACTAACCCTCACCTGGATCATCTCTACACTCACAGAGTCTGTTCTCCCACTGGTGGTAAATTTGCACACTTCTCATGATGTCTGGAAGACTAGCACAAACTTTTGCTTCATACTCCAGAGCACGAGTTCTTCAGCTCAAAGCTCAATTACAGATGATAAAATAGGGAAATACTTCTATCAATGACTATATGCAATCTGTAAAGAACATCGTCAATAATTTAGCTGCTATTGGACACTCTATGACCGAACCAGATGTTTTAATGCATATGCTTGCAGGTCTAAACACCACATATGATAGTCTGGTTCCTATCATTACTACCCGTGTGGATGATTTCTCAATTGAAGAAGTTCACGGGATTCTTTCATCTCATGAACGCCTCCTTCAACTTAAATCTACACAGAGTACTGATACATCATTCCCATCAATTAACACTGCTAGACGAAGTCACTCATCCTCATCCTCCTTTAATCGTGGAGGTCGTGGAGGCCGTGGTGGCCGTGGACGAAGACGCAGCCGTGGAAAAGGACGCTGTCAAATATGCTTTATTCCTGGACATTATGCTCATGAATGTTATAAATGTTTTGATCAACAATTCATTGGAGGTTTTAATTCCATAAATCATGATGGATCATACGTAGCTACTTAGCTACCCTCGTCTCATAATATCACATATGTCAGAGCTTATCACAGTGCTATTGCTTCCTCTCCTAGCATATCTACTGATTTCGCTTGGTATCCTGACTCTGGAGCATCTCACCATGTCACACTGGATTATACTATTTTGAACAACCCTACACCATATATGGGTACAAATATAGTTCAAATCGGCAACGGTGCAGGTTTTCATATAACTAACCTTGGAGACACACATTTGCCCTCCTTATCTCGCCATCTACATCTTAAAAATATTTTACATGTTCTTTCTATTACTAAAAATCTTCTTTCAGTAAGACAATTTACCCGTAATAATAATGTTATCTTTGAATTTCACCCTCATGAATGTTTTGTGAAGGATCAAGCCACCGGGAAGATTCTACTTCGAGGGGGAACTAAAAATGGCCTATACCATCTTCCACAATCACCAACTGCTCTCATTGGGGAACGTACAAGCAAATCATTTTGGCATGCTCGTCTTGGGCATCCTTCTCTTTGCATTGTTCATCATATCATTCGCAAATATAGCCTACCTATATCATCATCTAAAAGATTCATATCATGAATGATTTGACAAGTTTTACGTTGGCTGTCGACTGCCTAACGCAACCCTCCGCGTTTCTCAGTATTATTCTCTCGCGTGAATCAATAAAAGTACAGAGTTAGTCGTCGACTGCCAATGCCAACTTTTCTTTGCCATCACTCGATAAAATATATTGATAAAACGGTATGTGAAGTGGCTCACTTGACACCTTTCAAGTGACAATGTGACATTCAATGTCGGATTGAGATGGGGAACTCTAGAATGTCTGATCTGTCCCGCTACTTCCTATTTACAAGGAAGCAGAAGAATCAACTCTTAACTACTTGCGTCATAGGAGGATCTGCCTAGCTATATGATTGAGATGATATAGGAGACAACACATGGACTTGTTTATGAAATTAGCCGTTGCATGTGACTTTTTGGGAGGATTCCTCTTGTTTTTTTAAATAATACCTTGAACCTACAAATCATAAAATTAATTATAAAATGTGCTCTGAGCCTCTGAAGAAGCTACTAACAAAGATGGTTTCCTTGTGAGATATGTTTCAAAATTTGGTGAACTTTTGCTTCGGGTGAACTGGTGTGCTTAACAATTACTATACTTTCTGTCTATTCAAGTTTTTTTAGTCAATGATAAATATTTGACTTTTGCTGTAACTTAATGGCATTTGAACCTCACGAAGATCCCCTTTTTAAATTCATTCCATTTGATGATGCAGGTTGCCTCTGAGAAAGGATTATTCTCGCTAGCCATAAATGTTCAAGTGAGCGATTTCCTAGTTTTCTCCTCTTTCTTATTTCCTGCGTATGATATAGAATGGTGATATCACTTGTCTCATTATCTTTTTTTTTCTTTCTTACAAATCTTTTTTTTTTGGAATGTGATTTTGATGGGGGATGAAAATTGTGGTTGTATTCTATTATATTATGGATGACTAAGTGGTTTTCAGAATTTATTGAACAGCAGAAGGCATTAGAATATGTGTGCAGCATATCAGTTAAACCACATCCTAACATAATTCCTTGTTTATTCTGCTACTATTAACCATTTCTATTTATTACCATTTTATTTGCTATTTTCCACTAAAATGATGAGGAGGCTGTTAAATATAAGCACTTTTTGGGTTCGGCTGGCCAAACGGTTGGCTGGCTTTTAGGGGGACATCATGTTAGCATAGGGTGAGGGCCACGGCTGATGTGGTGGTACTCCATTGGCTGGTCAAATGAATGGTCGACTAAACCCAATAATTCTCCGTTAAATATTATCTGCCTAAATAGTTATGTATAGAATGAAATGGAGTACTAGCTAGGTGAGTGGACTTGAAACAATTGAACTTTTTGTGAATAAGGCATTTCTTATTTGGCAAAGCATTGTTTGTAGTGTGTTGGTTCATTTATACAAGTAATCTACAAACTTTTGAAATTTATTTTGGATGATCTTGTCTCATTTTTTCATGCTAATAATAGTTCTGAACTTTTTTTAGTAACTTTTAATATATCTAAGGGAGTTGTTGGATGGCTATGAAGCATAAACACTTCAAAAAACTGTCACGTCCGTGTGTCTAGGGGACACGCGAGGACACGTGAGGACACTGTGTCGAACACGTCACATGACGTGTTCTAATAAAATATATTTCTTGGATATGCGATGACACTTCATAACACTTTAGGACACTTCTGCGATACTTTTGAGATGTATGACACTTTTGAGACAGGATACTTTTGGGGCACGTATGGGATAGAATTAAATACATTTAATATTAATATTAAATATATTTATTAATATTATATTTTTTTAATAATATTAAACATAAGATTAACACCTATAGTCACATTTACCTCCTCTTTATTCTTTTTATTAATATTTAAAAAATTTTACTATCCTTAAAATTTATATTTAATAAAGCTAAAAATCTATTTCTTATTATTATTATTATTATTAAAATTTTACCTAATATAAGTTAAAATTCTAAGCTAGTATAGTTAAATCAAATGTCTTCCTCACTGCCCTTGAGCCTCACAAAAATGAACTAATTACAAAAAGCTTGGAATTGTAGCTTCTCCTATCCTTCTCTCATCCTCAATGCTGAAAACTCTTACCTTCTCTTATTGTCACCCTCGTCATGATTGTTCTAGCAAGTAAAATTATATTTTTTCTTATTCTCTTACTTTATAAAGTGGACTCTAAATTTATATCCTAAATCTTTTCAATCTCGATTTCTCTTATCAAATTTTTATCTTGATTTTATGGGATTTTTATGCTACTCGTAAGTTATTTATATTTAAAAATTCAAGTTTGTTCTTTGATTTATATTTTTTTTAAGTATTAATTATTAATTTTATTATTATTGTATTTGATATGTCATGTCGTGTCCATGTCCTGTGTTTTTAAAAATCGTCATGTTGTCATATCGCTTCGTGTTTTCTCCCCGTGTTCCTATGTCGTGTCCATGCTTCGTTGTTAGATGGCCTTATCGAAAATACTTTTGATGCATTTGCAAAAATCTATAGCTTGATTGAAGTTCTTATGCCCTTTAAAAACATCTCTCTTTGGCAAAGGATCTGAGATAGCATTCTTCCCTTATATAGTGCATCCAAGTTGCTTTCGTACTACGATGCTTGCTAGAATATTTATTGCTCGTCCTCTACCTTTTTTCTTGCAATTGCACTTGCATGCTCTTGTTCTACCATAAAGTTGCAACATTCTATTTTGCAGGTTCCGGGCTCAACACATTACAGCATGGTCTTTTATTTTGTTACTAAAGGACTTGCACCTGGTTCATTGCTCCAGCGCTTTATTGACGGTGATGATGAATTCCGTAATAGTAGATTCAAACTAATTCCATCTGTCCCCAAGGTTATCCTTATTACATGTATCCTTTTATAAAAGTGTATGATTGTATGTCATCGAAGGCCTTGTTGGCGTGAGTTTTGTTTGTTTCTGACTCTAGTTGTCTTCGTAGGGGTCTTGGATTGTGCGCCAGAGTGTTGGAAGCACCCCTTGCTTATTGGGAAAAGCAGTTGATTGTACCTATATTCGAGGACCGAAATATTTAGAAGTAAGAAAGCAATTGAACTACAATCAATAATATGGAAGGGTCTCACCTTCTTTGAGTTTCTTTATTGTCTTGATGAAAATGTAATTTGCTACCATGAGATGGCTTATGTAATTTTTACTGGGTTCTTGCAGATTGATGTTGATATTGGTTCTTCTACAGTAGCCAATGGGGTTCTGGGACTAGTATGTGGTGTAATAACAACTTTGGTTGTTGACATGGCCTTTCTTATACAGGTAGTCATATATTCCCTGACAATCAACTATAATTGATGGTCTACTTCAATTTTAAGACAAATTCTAAGTTAACTTTTATGGAGCAAATCTTACCTATCTTTACCTATCCACTCTTTTTGTTTGACCATATGCCAAATCTTAGTGATTTTTTACGAATAATGATTTTTGTTTTCGTGAATTAAAAAGCATTGAACTGTCGCCATTCTAGTTTTATATATTAATCATATCTTACAATGCGACAATCTTCGGCTCAATATTTTTGGAGCATTTTTATGAAAAAGGGGAACTAATATTTTTCAACCCAATCGACGTCTATTCAGTTGAACATTCTTTTTTTTTTGGGTTCTATTGTCACATTATCCTAGAGATAATTTGGGGGTGTGGAAAGAGGGGGGACACCATGTGGGTTATGATCTACAAGCTTAAGCTTTTAGGTCACTTCGTTAATACAAGTTTGACACCATTTATGTTGCAGCATCTATTCAATTCAACATTCTCTTTTTTTTCTATTTGCACATTAGGCTAGGGATAACTTTGGGATATGGAGAGAGGATGGACATTGGGCCCAAACTTGGGCCAAAATTTCAAAATACCATTACTTCTAATAAGGAATAATAGTGTGCCATTGATGGCCATAAATGGAAAATACTATAATTTGGAGCTTACTGCGTGTTCATGCAAGTATTTTAGGATGACTGTGCATAACAGGTTGTAAGTCATGTGAGGTACACAAATTATGTAAGCCTGTGCCAAGTTCCACAACATAGGTTGTGTGGTTAGCACAATTTTTGTACTCCACAATGTAATTCGTGTGTTATACATGACTTATAGAAGTTGTGTTGTACATGACTTCCATAAGTCGTGTATCTCACACGACTTACGTTGTTTATATTTAGTCATAAAAAATTGTTAACGTGGATGTCCATCCAATACCAAACAATGAATTTTGCAATTATGCTTTAATCGAAGGATACTGTTATTTCTTATAAGAAAAAAATTGACATCTTGAAAATTTGGCCCCCAAACTTAAGAACTCTAACCTAGTACCATGATAAATCTCTGGTAAGTCGGTAACAATTATTCTAAAAAATTAAGCTTTTAGGATATGGCCCTGTCTTACATCTTGCAATGTGGATTTAGTTTAGTATGGATCCTATATTTCTTTAATCGTATGTTGAACATAATTGGACATTAGGGATCAAAATTGTGACTTCTAGTTTTAATACCATATTAAGGATATGTTTGACATTGCTATGTTGTATTACAATGTTGTGCTTTATAGCTTTAAATAAAGTGTTGGTGGACTAAGCTATTTTTCTATTTGGAAATTACTATTAAAAGTTGTCAAAAGCTGAGCCATTTGACAATAACTATTATGTTATATTATTTATAGATTTAATTATATGTACTTTTTTATTATATATATTAATTTTAATTTTGGAATAATTACATACAGTACACTAAAATCTAGTAAAATTATATACTTCACATTGACATTTCCAAAAAGATTATGAAACAAATTACTGATGCATTTTTATGAATTTTATCATATTCTGTATGGTTCATAAATTCGTATTAAAGCTTTAATTTCACTAGGTTAAATATTAAGTAGATTATATATATAACTAATTGAGAAAAACTGAAACTTTAATGTTTGAGGTTTATGTTTTAGAGTTTAGAGTTTAGGGTTTAATTTTTAGTGTTAAAATAATTTAGAGTGCAGGATTTAGTATTTTGGATTTTAGGTTATGATTTTAAGACTTTGAATTTAGTCAGATTTTGTATAGGAATGATGTAGAATTTATAATTTTTGACAAATAATGTATGCTTGTTTTTAACAAATAGAGTGTGATATATGTAATTAGCCTTTTAATTTTGCAATATATGTTGTTGATAGATTTGAGGAATCAATAGCTATATGTAATTGTATATATACAGGAATATGCATAATTAGTAGTTATATATACAATAATTATATGTTTATTTTAACTGTATGTGTATATGCTTTTTTAACTTTATGGTAATTATAATTTAAGAGCATGGCATCGGAATTTATGTAATATGTAAGTTCAAAGGGAGTAATGCAAGCGATTAAATAGAATAAAATTTTACCCTTCAAAAAAAAAAAAAAACTAGAATAAAATTTATGTAATATATGGTTCAAAATGGAGTAATGTAAGAAGTTAACTAGAATAGGATGGTTGTTTGTATGAGGGGGGAGTGGGAGAGGGAGGGAAAGTATATGTTCCTGCCATATCAGCCTGAACCGTGGTCTTTTGTTGGAACGAACTAGGAAGCTTTGGTTAATGGTCAAGTTTGGAGGTTTTAGAGAGTATTTGCACCTTGGTTGCCTACCTAGTATCAAGACAGCATTCTTTTTTTTTTTAATCCATAGGATGATATCCCTTTAATTACAACAGCATAGATTCTTTTGGAAGCTGTAGTGCAAATTCTAGTGCATTTGTTGTTTCTACTTGACTTTCAATGTAATAATGTAGCACATGCTTCTTCCATCATATTTTGCTGTACCGTCTGCTAATATATCTGAGAACTGCGAAAATGACTAGGCTAATACTTATGAGGAGCTGCCGGAGCGACTCATTGGAGCTGTTCGTGTTTCACATTTGGAGCTGTCTTCAGCAATAGTTCCAGTGCTTGAGCCCAATCCGTCGAGTGAATGAGGCATACGTCCTGTGATGTTCCTTCTGAAGTTTGCTTTCCTTGGATGAAGTTTATCATTAGTTCAGCCAGAGGAAGCAAGGCTTGACTTCAACAATGCAATAGATTAAGATGTTCAAATAAGTACCTCATCAGGGAAAGTTTCTGATCAGAATTCTTCAACATGTGAATTTGTTTAATTTTTTTTTTTTTTTTTCAGTAAATCTTCTCTTTTTAACTTTATTATAGTTGGGAATTCAGGCTTGTAAGTCTGCCAACGTTTTTCTTGGCTTTTGAATATTTTTCTCCTCTCATCTTTTTTGTAAAAATGTAAGATTCTTCATCCAGACATTTGAAGGGTTTCATTAACAGATATAAATAATAAGTGATGAGTACATTCAAACTGGTTCGTGAGCTAATAATAATAGCAGGGACAGGGCTTCGCCAGCCCGTGATCCCGTCGACAGCCGGAGCTTCCGATAGTCCTCGTAGGTGAAACTGTGGTACAACTGCGGGCGATCAGAATCAATGAATTCAGCCCTACTCTCTACCTTGTCATCCTTTGGTGCAAGCATGAAGAGTGCCACAGAGATTCGTGGAATCGCTTCCTTGCATTCCACCCTGTGCTTCACATTATGCAGTCTTCCGTTGCTCCAGACCTTCGTCATGCCACATTCATTCATCATCATCCAAATCACACACAAAAAAAAAAAAAAGAATTTAGATTATCAATTTAATTACATTTCAATATATAATACAAAAACAATCGGATGAAGCTAGAATTTCTCTAGTTCTCGTTGCCATTGCAACGGAGCCTACGTAGCCAGCTGACATATTCTCACTCTTGAGCGATCTACTGAGTAGCTCACCAAACATCCAAAGGTGCAAAACTATGATTTTTAGTTCTAACGTACTATCGCTGATGAAATACGTGTACCTTTCCGACGTCTCCAAGATTAACAAGAAAGGTGCCAGGCAAAGGATCAACAGCCAAAAATTTTCCAGTAGAGTACTCCATAATCTCAAGGCCACCAACAGACTCGTCTTCTTGGAGAACAGTGAGGAAGCCAGAGTCAGTGTGGATCTGCACGCCAGGAGAACCAACAGATTCCGCTGTGAAATTGTACTTATTCAGCCTGAATTGGCAGGGCCAGTCGTCGAACGAGCATCCCACTAAACCCAAACTCTCGGCTATCTTAGATGCTATATCCACGATCAACCCGTGGAGCATGGAAGCATATGCGTTGAATATTTCTCTGAAATGAAAAAAAGCATCATCAATCCACGAGCGACTACTAGCTAGCTAGTTCATTCAAACTTGTGATGCAAAATTTAGAAGAGATGCATTCAGTGGAGAGAGCAATGTCACAAATTTAATTAGCAAGAAGAAACCGCATCTGTTGCAACCGTACGTGTGCGTGCGTAGATCAATCCACAAAGCAAAAACAATGAAAATGGCGATACTGAGTTCTGGTATCTAAGGAAATCGGGCAAGTCAAGAAACGCTTGTCGTGAATCACAGTGGAATATGGAGAAACAAAAGTACAAGGATTATTAATTTGTGCTTCGCAGCGAACGAAGGAGGTATAGCAGCGAAGCGTACTGATGATTGGGGCTTGCTGCCAAGCGGGAGCAGAAGGCACGGACGTCGGCGGGAGAAGCGGCGTCGTAGAGGCCGAAAGCCTCGTAGAGGGGATTCTGTGGAGAGGGAGCCACGTAGCCGCTGCCGGCGATGATATCGGCGTTGCTTAGCTTGGTCTCCGCCGGTATCTCGAACAGGGATCGGACTGCAGTCTTCATATCGGCCTGTATCGCCGCTGGAATTCCATGGTTGACAACACGGAAGCATCCCAGCTTGGTGCTCGCGGCCAACAGCTTCCCCCGCTCAGCCGGGAAGTTCGCTAGGTCGATCACCGGCAAAGAAATCTTCTCTTCCGCCGCCATCATCGAGATCCCGATCTTTTCTCCTGAAGAGCGATGGATTTGGAGGTTTGTAGCTTTGATCAGACAATGGATTTAGAAAGATGATCAGCTTTTAATTTGGTATTAAGTCGATGAATCTGTAATGATATTTTTTAAATTGACTATTTTTAATTAATTAATTAATTAATAATATAAGCCTAATAAAAGAAATTTAAAAAAATTAATTTTAAAGTTAAAATCTTAAATTTATTTTTAAAAAAAATAAAAAAATTATTTTATATTTTATCTTACATAAATTTTAATATTAAACAATCACTTTATTTCATATAAAAAATATAATTTCTAATAAATCAATCAACTTTATTTCACATCCCACATAATTTTTAATATAACAAATTCACTTTATTTCATATCATATACATTTTTAAAAATAACTAAAAATTTCAACCAAATATTCTTTTTTTTCTTATTATCAAACATAGCCTTAAAATCAATTTATTTAAAGGAATCTACCGAATAACTTCAAGCTATTTCAAAATTATGAAATTAAAATCATTTACAATTTGAATTCAAGTGAAGCCGCTTCACTTATCCAAAATCACTTCAAATTCTAAATCTGATTCTACTTATTCTATAGATGAATTTGTTACAAAAAAGCCCTTAAAAAATTATGGTATGCATTGCATTACCCATAAATAATTTTAAATATTAAAGTTAACTAAAATTTTTTATGTGACATCATTTTGATATAAGTATTTTCGTTAAATGTAAAATTGAAGTTACAGAGCATTTTTCCTATTTATAAGTAGCTACATTAAATACTGAGACTTTTTAAAAAAAAAAAATTATGGCTCAGTCTATTTGATCGTTGAAAATTAATTTAATTTAATTTTAATAAATAAAATTTAATATTAAAAATTAATTTTATTTCATATATATTATCAAAATAATAACCGACTTATATGCGTTTCTGATAAATATATTTACATTAATTTGTGAAGCATACCTAATCGGCTAATATTTTTCTAACATTGCAGATCGCTCGCCCCCCCCCCCCCTCCACCCCCCCCCCCCCCCCCCCCCCCCCCCCCACCCCCCCGCCCCCCCCCCGCGCAGCTGCCGAGTGCCATCGTGCCGACGCTGATAGCGACGTCAACCACAATCGCCACCCCCAACGTCGCCGATCAAAGCCGACAGCCCCCTCGCAAAAGCTAGGTTTGATTTCTTTGATTATTGCTCTTTTCTTTCCTCTATGATTTCCCTAGGGCTTGACTAGAACTTGTTTGTGAATGCAAAGGAGCAAGGTATGGGAACAACGGCGGGGAATCAGTTTTTCATTGCTCTGATACCGTCTGAAATCTAAAGCATTAATTTAGACTCCCTCCATTCTTTGCTAATTTTAAAATAAGAAATTCATATTACTTCTGGGAAACTCAAATCTTTCTTGCTGATTTTTGGTATTAAATTATTAATTCAGACTGAAGTTTCCTTCAGTCAATGCCCTTTGAAACTATACTGTTCAAAAGTGTTAGTATACAAAAAAGAGTATTAATGAGTCTTCATCAAATAAAAGTTGATCGCTGGGCATGTGTGTGAACTTGTTTAATTTGTGGTTGTATCATCCAAACCTCCTGACAACATACACACACCCTTAAAAAAAGGGATTTTCCTTTCTATTTTCTGTATGGATAGAGGTTTTTTCTTTTTGTGTTTGTAGAGGAATGACGCTTCAACTTGCTTGATATTTTGATTGCTTAACCTCTGCCGCTTCACTTCAGTGACATAGGAACAAGTAATCTTTGTTTACTTTTTAAATATTTATGTTTGGAATTATAATAGTTACGTTTTAGTTTTATAATTATTTAGAAAAACTACTTGTTGATATATAGAATTAAGAAATGTTTATATTTATATATAAATTTTGATTTTATTATGCAATTAACATTTTGTTCAGAAAATTAATATATAAAATTTTGTAGTATTTTAATTTTTCCTGCATAATATTAAATAGCTCTTACTGTCTTACATGGCCATACTCATGATTAAATCCCAAAACAGGGGCAGGTTCAGTTGGGCCGGGTCGGGGTGGAACCTGCCCCACAGAGAGAAAACGGCACGAGACAGGGCAGGGCGGGTACGGGTTTGTGAAAACTTGAGGCGGGGCCAGGAGGAAAGAGGTATGAGATCGGCATGAGTAATAAATAATATATAGCGGGGCTGGTATGGGTATTAATAAACCCTACCCAAAAGTTTTGGTCCTGATTATTCTCCGTGAAGCTCGCAATTCGTGCATTAGTTTTGGTCCACGATCTCCTTCTTCTGAACGTGTTTGTTCCTCTATAAGTACCACTTGCTACTTATTAAAGGAAGATGCTAATGATTTTGAGTTGCTAACAAAGAAAGCTGTGAGAAGAAGTTGTCTTCCACTTTGACGATTCAGGGCAGGTGGCCACGGATTCCAGCTCAGCGGGCCGCAGTTGGTGTTCTATTGTTCTATGGATTCGACACAGGTGGCGTCGACTTGGCTCGATTTTGCGCAGGTGGCATCAAGCTTTCAGATTCAGGAGCAACGGCAGGAGGGTTGTGGGTGCCATCGTGCTTGAGATTTCTTCTGGTTTAGGGATTTATTTCCTTTATGTTTCTCTATTCAATCAGATTTTCAGTTCTATTTATGTTCCTTTCCCAGCTTCTCAACTCTCCGTTTAGTATTGGTTTTCATTTTGTTGAACTCTGTTTAAATAGAATTATGCCTGTCGCAGCGAATCAAGGATTTTTAACATCCCTGAAGTTCATTGCTGTCTATTTATGTTCAAATCATCCATAGCCTGAGATTGATCCAATATCTGTATTTTCCTGATTAAAAAAAACGGTAGACTGGAAGCAATTATCTTCTTGATTTTTACAATCTAGAAGGCAGTGACCTTTTTTTGCTCCACTTTCACACTTCAACGTTACTTGGCTTAGGTGACTATGACCTTTGCTCCCCACCTTTTCTCTAAGGTTCTAGCGAGAGATTGAGGGGATCATGTGTAATCATCCCTGACACTTTAATAGCTTTCAGAGATCCTTGCAGATATCTGATGACCTTCTCATATGAGCTCAAAGATCCAGCAAACTTGTTGAACTTCATCACCAAGGTAGACCCTAAAATCTTGATTTTTGAAATGAAGTAGATAGCTCTATTTTGTCTGTATTGTCTTGAAAATTTTGAATGTCATAACAAAATTCATTTATCTGAAATTCAATTTATTTGTTGATAGATGATGGAAAATTCAATTGTGTGAAATTGAATTTATAAATTAAATAAAACTAAATTTAGAATTATTTTAAAAGACAATACATACAAAATAATAATACTTTATTTGATAAAAAATGATTTATAAAATTATTTTTGACCTTATGTACCTCCAAAATCTCATTTGAGTCTGGTACTCTCTCCCTGTGTTAATTAGGATGGAGAGGTAAGCCATCAACCCGATCCTATTGGAGAGACTAGAGAGGGAAAATTATTTCTCTATATTGTTGCTGTTTCTTGAAGGAGGGGAGGAGGGAAATCGGAGGCGGTTTGAGAATTTAGTCGAGGTAATTTTGTCTCTTTTTTTTTTCATCGATTTTGTGTGAAAGAGAGAAGAAGAGATGGGGTGCTTGACGTCAGCCTGTCTCTGGTAGTCTAGCGCTAGTTGGGCTGCCCGAAAGGGGAGAGGGAGAGAGGGGGGGAGGGGGACGGGGAGGGGGAGGTGGAAGGGGATAAGGAATGTTGATTTATTCAAGACAGGGTTTATACTCGGTACTCGAGATCTCACCACGTCACGTCGATTTGGATGGAGGATTGATATCTGTAGATTTAGCAACAGACATGACTGGTAGCTTATCAGTGGATTGGAAATTTCCATTTAAATCAATTTATTGATTTGAACGAGAATATTTCAAATTTTGGGCAAATTTCATTTATTTCTTTTTTTTTTGACACCCGTATTTGGCATGATTGTAATCCTCTTATTTCTGCATTTATTTTCACATTTATTTTTATATTTTGAATTTCGATTGTAATAGCCTATATAAAAGCATGGACTGGTATTATTTGTTATTAATCTTGGAATGAAAACATTGAGTTTGAATTATTGCGTATTATATCTTGATGAAGGGAAAGATTGGGGCCTTGAGTGAAAATCCTTAATCTTAAATAACATTTTAAGTATTTCTCAAATTTTTCTTATATTTTAAACTATAATTTTTTAGCTCAAGAAAAATTAGGTTCTCTTAATAATTTTTCCACCTTTTTCTTCCTCCTTTTTAGAGCTGTTACCGATTCGATTTTGAGCCGAGCTAATACCAGCTCGAAATCGGATTGATTATATTTCGATCGACTCGAAATAGACTCGAGCTCGATTGGATTTGATTTCGAGCCGGCTCGAATCGATTCCAATCGATTTCGAGCTGATTTCAATTTATTTTTGAGCTGGCTCGAAAATAAATTAAATCTCAATTTTTTTAAGCCGATGTCAAGTTGGGTAGGCTCGACTCGATCCGACTCGAGATAGACTCGGTTTATAATATATATATATATATATTATATCTAATATATATTATATATATGTATTATAATGTAAAATATTTTTTTAATTCGAGTTAATTTTGAGCTGAATCGAGCTGAATTTACACTCGATTTAAAATTAGCTCGAAATTATTATTGAGCCGAACTTTTAGCTAATTAGTCGGCTCATTTAAATTTACTGGATTTCGATTTTAGATCGATCTTCGATCCATATTAACACCCTAACACCCTTGCTCCTTTGGCTTGGCTCGGGAGTCCCTGTACCGTCGCTCCTCGCGCTTCTGCTTGCTTCCGTGCCCGCTCCACTCGCCCGCCTTCGCCTCCACCCCCTGGCAGTACGCCGGCCAACGGAGACGCCAGCGATCTCGCCGCCGCCGCTCCGACCTTCCGCTTCCGCCTCGCCGCCGATCGCAAACGAAGAGCAGCCTTCGCTGTTTCACTGAGCTTCCTCGACTGATCGCTCGGACCTCGCCGCACGCGCAGCTGTGCCATCATCGACTGTCGGCGAGTTCGACAGTTGCCGGCGATCTACTCGATCTCTCTCTCTCTGTGGGACGGCCGAGGCTCGGCGCCCGCCCGAATGCTCTGATTGACTCCCTGCTGGGTCGCCTCCCTGCGGGCCAACTGAGTTGTTCGCTGTTGAGTGCTTCGAGTCGACATCCCTGTCCGCTCGACCTGCATCGTCTGTACTATCTACCCTGCTTACGCCATCGTCGACACAGCCAATCATCCCCTCTGCGCTCGGCCTTGCTGCTGCATCCTGCTTCTGCCATCACCTCCATGCTCGGTTGTCAATCTTCATCAGTCACCCCTCATTGCCATTGAACCTCATCTGATTTAGATCGCTGGTAGAGATACCCTCAAGCCTAATATTTAATTTTTGAAATTCCCCGAAATATAATTGATACTCTGAATCCAAAACTGCTTGATTTTGCTCGCCTGTGTACCTCGAACATCATTGTGTGAATAAATTATTGTTGGGTAATATTTTATTGCGAGATTTCCCTTACTGCGTACCCTGGTTCTGACTCGTTGAAATGAAGTTATGTAAAATCATTTGGTAAATTAACTAGATATTATTTGAGTTTGTTTCTAAATATTGAAAATCGATTTACTTCTCGAGCATATAGTTTTTTAATTATTATATGATTTTCATCAGCAATATTCTTGAACAATCTTATGCTCATCTGTTAAAATTAATTACTGATCTCTAATTAGAATTTCATTACGCATATTATTCCGCATCAGAAGGAGCCGGAAGGCCTCTCCACTAGAGAGATAGGGGGAGGATGGTTGTTTAGCGGCCAAGCCTGAGAGAGATTGATCAAGGAGGAGAGAGAAAGAGAGGGATTATTATTAGAAATATTATATTGAAGTCTTAAAGTTTTCCTGAAATTATATTTAGGTTCATGACTTACTAGGGATTGCCGGAAAAAATCAATCATATCATGATTTTGGTAGATGGTGAATTTAGTTTAATGTATGTACATTTTTAAGATAGGGAAATTAGTTATTTACTAATTTAAAAAGTGTTTTGTATGTGAATTGCTTTGTTATTAAGATTGGCCGATTCATTGTTATTATTGATGTAATCTATGACATCATGATAAAATTAATTAAATTGTGCTTGATTGTGTTGGAATGGAAAATATATGTAAGTGAAATTTGGATGAAACTTGTATTTGTGAAAATTCTCTCTCTATATGTATATATGTGTGTGTGATCATTGGCGTATAAATACAAATTGATATATTATCTCCATGTAGTCCACATGCTCCATGGCTCCAACGTCATAATTATGATAGCAGGGTGGAGTTACTGATTGTGATGTGATACCCATGGCGAGTGTAAGGCCATAGGGTAATTATTTGTAGTCATGTAGCAGAAATTGAGAGATAAATGAGGGCTGTAATAATTAAAGTGATTTCATTTAGTCATTTTTCCACCCTTTTAGGGATTTTTTTTCCAAAATTGATTTTAAAATGAGCTTATTCTGCATTTCAAGCTTTCAGCTAGTCGTTTTTCTTTCCTTTAAGGGATCATTATTCAAATTGTTTTGAATGTTTTGGACTTCTATAAAAGGGATTTTATGGTTATTAGGTCAGGAAAGTTGATATTAAATACCTTTGCGATCTGTGAGTTTTTAGAGGGCATCTAAGTGTTTTTTCATCAAAGTGAGAAGAACTTTGAAGTGATTAGTGTCCTAGTGCTCAAGTGAAGTGATTCCTATCATTCTGAAGTTCTTTTCTTGCTGTTATCTAGGTGATATTATATTATACTTTCGCGATCGATTTGTATTCTTTTTCTTCTTTGGGTTTTTCTCTTTTTTTTTTTTGGAGAGAAAGAGGTTGAATGTGTGAGAACATTCTGTATAAGATTTGTGCCTTAGAGAAAGAGGTTGAATGTGTGAGAACATTCTGTATGAGATTTGTGCTTCGGTTTGAGGCTTGTTTACATTCTATTAAATGGTATCTATGTGAACCTTTTGTATGAGTTTGACCTTTATTGTGAGCATAGCTGTGTGAGTCTCTGTGTGAGAATTTTTGAGTGAGACATTACAACCTTTTTCCTTTGTAATAGTGAATGTTTTGGTCTCTTTATGAGACGGGGTCCATGGACATAAACACTAGGTGTGATGACTCATGTAAATTCTTGCGTGTTTTTCTCAATGTCATTCTCTGTGTTTGGTTTGTATGTAGTTTTTACTAATGCATTTTGTGTGGTGTCAAATAGTTTTCATTTTTCTCATAGGACATCTATTCACCCCCCAGACGATGACATTGATCCTATTAGTAATTGCATGGCTAAGTGGCAGGTTAAGTCACAAAGTTCTCATCCTTCAAGAAGGCCTTTCATCAACTATCTTTTCTTTACCTTTCTCCATTGCTTTCCATAATTAAGTGACAACTTAGTGAGTCCTTCTGTCAATCAGGTCCCACGAGGCATGCGACTACTAACCATGATGGGTGCCTTTCGACTCCATCACTCTCAACTTGTTATGGTGGTTAAGTCTTTTTTTGGACCACACGAGCCAAAGGACTTGCTCTATGGGGAGACTCCACACCTTCATGGGAGTTTAAATAAGTGCATCGGAGCTCAATTTGACATTAGCCTCAATCCATATGCTTTCTTTGTGTATGCCCTCATTATCATTTATAAAAATATCGTCGATTAAGGCATAATCGCCTTCTACTCAACCTCTCTCATTAATCCAGAGGGAATCACTTTGAACGATTCTTACAATCCCTCTTTCACATACTCCAAGAGGTAACGGGTTGGTAACTTGCATGTTGTATCAATTGCATTTTTTTTTCTCCTTAGCTTGAACGTTTACACCTCGAACATATTCAACTCTCTTTGTTCCCTTCTAATGGAGAAAGAACTAGGGGAGCTCCGATATCTGACATGCCCTTTGAATCTGAGTTATTACAAAATCAAAGAAGCGTGCAAAAAAGGTAGATCAGTCTATTTCGTTGTTCAGGGAAGATCTATGGAGTATGGAATAGGAAAGCCAAAACCAAAACGGATCTATCAAAACAAATCTATATTCTAAGTAAATACTTGGTCGATACGGAGATTGGATTATTTCTTCGAAAGTGGACTGAACACACCTCTGACATATGAAACCATTGCATCTCTTCGATACGGTACGGATATTCATCCAAGACTGCTTGATCGGCAAGTGGAATTTCCATGTGGTCCTCCGATCAGTGGCTAACTTCAGCTTTTCGAGGTATAGCCAGTTAGTTTACCATCATAGAAAAGGCTGAGATAGCAGCGATCAACCACCCTTCGTATCTCCGCTCCAGCTTAGAGGCATCTTTTTGCGGTGAAGACTAAGTGATTAATCTCGTTATGACTAAGCCAAGGCTTGGGAAGTTCTTTCCCAACTGAGAAGGCCCCTATGTCGTCAAAAAGACATATGAGGGAGGATCCTGCCAGCTAATTTTTTTAAAAGGAATAAGACTCATGCCACCAATTAATGGCCGGTACTAAAAGAAATACTATGCGTAGAAAAAATGTCTGTATAAACCTTAATGACAAGTGGATATAGAATGTCCCAGGAGATGAATCAAGTCATTCAAAATAAAACAAGGCCACACCACACCTATGTAAACATCAGTCTTCCCATTTAATTTCAATAGTTACTCTTGAGCATTGCAGATTATCTTTATGAAATTGTTGAGATCTTTCCATTTCAAGTGAATCGGCACAATTCCATTCGAAGTGGATTTATAAGTGGGCATTGCATGGTGGGCATTGAATGCTACATCCCCCTTTGAAGCGTAGAACTTTTTGTGCCAGTCTCCAAACGACGAATCCCTTGGTTTGAAGACTAAGCACACTTGGCATAGCATAGGTTCACCTCCCAATGAAAGTCCACCTTGAAAAGATTAATATCCTTTAGAATATTCTTTTCCTTTAGCGCCTTGCTGTAGCAATAAATCATTGCTACTGAATTGGGAGGTACTTGAGCTGGAACCATCCTATTGTGGTTGAAGATGTTGACGATGATGCTTGGAAGGGAAGGAACAATCCACTTCAAAGCTGGTGTTGATAAATAGCAACCTTCCCAATAGGAGGTTTTTTTCGGGAGGTCTCCTTCGAAATATGGATGCAAAGTCTAATCTAACCACCATCCATAGACATCTGAACTCTCACTCTTCTATGTATGCGGAGTAAAGGTTGTAGGAATTAGAGACCATCGTCCCAAACACCTCCCAGTGAGCTATAGTCTTGGAATGAGACTTCTCCGATGCCATAGCAAACACTATGACATGGGAGCTAGTCGAAGAAAGGAAAACATTTGGGAAGAAAGAGAGGAGCTGGGAGAGAGCCTCCAATCTCGATTTATACATATGACTTTGGTTGACATTATTTCCTAATAACACGATCTCCCTCCCCAAAGCATCTCAAGGATCACTTATGTATCCATAGCACAATTTCACAATGCTTCATGTCATGAAGAACTGTCATTACGAGGTTTAGAAATCAAAGTGATGTGTGGTGGAATTGATGTTAACATTAAGGTCCCATCTGAGCCATGGAAACTAGGTACAACCACATTCAGCTAGGTTAAGCAAAGAATGCACAAGGAAAATCATGTGAAAATCACTATTACATATGCTTAATTACACCAAAAGATCAACACAAAATACACAATAAAGTCTCCTAAGGGTCCTATGCCTACTGAAAAGCTAAAAGGTTTTGTGCAAATTTAATCACAGACTTATAATGGGGAACATCCATTGCCAAATCATCTACGCACCCCTTAGTTCAACATTCTCTTACTTTAAATGTGCCATTACCAGCTTTGTCTCTTCGAGGGAAACCTGCATATGTTTAACCTACTCCTCCAAAGATTTGGCTCAATGTTTTTCTCAGATTTGATTGGATACATGCGACTCAGTATAGCAAAAATCTTCTTGTTCTGTTTGAAGAGATTGCCCGAAAAGTGGTCGAAAGCCTCCTCGGAAAGACTCTTGATTGAAGCAATGATCTCTAAGGAGTAGTCAAAGACTAACTTACGGTAGCTCTTTTGTTTCCTCTTTCTTTGCCCTTGGTATCACCTGTGGCAGAGTGACTTGTGAGAGTACTTGGTGATAAAAAACTCAAAGCTTCCTGGTCAGCTTCAATCGAACTAGCATCTCTTCGTCTTCGCCTCTTGAGCTTTGGCTCAAGTGGCCTCTCAATTGAAGGAATCAAAATATCGCACGTCACTAGTGGCCTCACAAGCTCTGTATTGCTTCTCTTTGAGAGGTCCTCTTCTTGAACAACTTAGAAGGATCCCAGTACAACACTTTATTTGGCAAGGGCTTCACCTTGGATGTCGCATCTTTGTTGGTATTGACGAGCATTTCTTGTTAAGGATTGACATGTTCACTGCTGTGTGTTTGGTTACCTCTATCAGACATATTTATTGATAGGAAGTCTTGACATGTGGCATTCCAAAAGTTATTCCTACCAAAAATGGGATGCCTACATCAATGGTTATGAAGAAATTTGAAATGTGGCAATCGCCTCATTCAAAGGTCTAGTATGGTGAATCAAAGCATTCTGCCTCAGTCGAACCATCAGAGACAAAATGCTCACTTAAAAAGGTAGGGTGACCTAACACGAATCTCAAGGTTGTGCTGCCGGTCCATGTCAGAGATGGTGATGTATCATGTCAAGTCATCAAGTTTCCATAAAGGTGCCATGCGTGCTGCTTGCACCTAGGGAAACTGCTTTGGATGCATGCCTAAAGAAGTGTTTGATCAAAAGTATATAATGGGCTTTGTTAGGAGTAATCATGACACCTGGACTATATATAAGAAGATCCATGGATTGCAAGGGGTTCACTTCCTTTGATCCCTAAAAGAACTCGAGCTATCAATGTTCAGCCATGACATGTCCACTTTAACTGGAGCTCACCTTCTGCCTTCTAAGTTTTATTTCTCTTTGTAATCTCTGCATTTTTAATCTTGTAATTATAAAAAGTTAAAAACTTGTATTCCTTTATTTTGTAGTGGGCCCTCTCAAAATCACCTCTAAGAAGCATCATGGTTTTCCCAATCCAGGTTGGTTTCCGCATAAAAATACTGGCGTAGCTTTTGTTTGGCTTGACATGATTAGATTCTAATGTTCCATCACCACCATCTACTATCTATCGAGAAATATAGATTTTCTAAATTAAACTCAAGTAGAAATTGAGATGTAAATTCTTACCCTGTGATAACTTTTTCATGATGGTTGTTGTTAATATATCGTTTTATGCAGAAAAATTTCATGTAGCATATTACTTTTAGCATTGTCAAGACACCTTGACCATCATATTCACTAGACCCTAATGTGAACATTTTAAAGCAGATAACTTGCCAATTTGTTATGCATCATTTTGTTTAGTTCTTTTATTACTCTCAAAGGCAGTTTCAATTTGACTATACCTTGCTTTCAATGTTACTGACTTAACTATTAATTTTCTTTTGAAATTCATATTAATATGCAAACTTTTCTATTAGGTTTTACTGGTTTGGAGTTACAGTAGGTGAATTCTTTTGAATCTTTTTTTGCATTATTATTTGAAAAGCTGTCTTCACTTTCAATCTGAGTACATGGCAAATAGCAAATATGAGTATGTGAAGATGTCTGAAGGGGATGATAAGTTACCGTATTTCAATTGGATTGTTTTGCGAATTGACGGCTGTCATTTCCATAGGTGAGTTCTCCCTCATGCTATTGCATAATGGTATATTACACTTTCACTTCTCTCTCCTTTAGTAGATGTACCTATTTAGATACAACAGAATGAAATCATCTTTCGCAATGAACTTTATTTGAAGAGCTATTTTGTATCTATACATTTAAAAGACTAGATTGCATATGAACTTTTTTTTGCATTACTAGTGGAGGCTCGTGTAGTGTACTATATGAAGTTAAAATATAAATAAATATAAATATATATATTTTAAATAATATATATTTATTTGTATTATGATGTTCAAATTTTAATCTATATATTTCTATGTATAATTTAATTTATAAGTAAAATATTTAATTTACGTATATTTAAAATTAGATTCAATTTTAATAATATCATTAAGCTTAAACATGATCATATTTTAATAATCGTTTGGTTCATTATTACCTACATTATAAGCGATTAGATTTATTTGAAAGTAAGACTTTTGTATATTGTTAATATAAGAGAGAAAAGTGAAAATGTTGAATTTTAGTTATAAAATACTAAATTTTAGCAACCTGTGGTATACCATTGAACTAAATGTTGGTTCCGTCATTGTGGTTATTATATATTTATGTATTTTGATGTTTGTTACCATATTTAGGCTAATTGATGACTAATAGTATTTTGAGTTTAGTATGTGTAGGCTTGGAATTTTATTGTTCTACATTATGGTTGAAATGAGGAAGTTTAAGAGTGAAATCATGCTCAACTTATGGAGTATTGGAGAGATCGAGACTTAAGTACATGCCTTCAAGATTAAGAAAATTTATCGAAGATCTTTCATTGTTTATTATTATAATATATGTAGAATTATTGCAAGATTGTCCTTGAACTGCTAAGAGATGTTTAGATCACGCTACGAGCACTTAGGACTTCGTTAGATATT
Source organism: Apostasia ramifera (assembly GCA_019297695.1). Classification (NCBI taxonomy): domain Eukaryota; kingdom Viridiplantae; phylum Streptophyta; class Magnoliopsida; order Asparagales; family Orchidaceae; genus Apostasia; species Apostasia ramifera. The sequence goes on along the minus strand of JAEMOT010000986.1, from coordinate 79,012 downwards.
TGATTATATTTGTGTTAGAATCACTAGAAGAGAGAATATTGATTTTAGGCTGTTGATCGGTGTTTGATTGATCAAAGGATGATCGATCAATGGCAGTGTGTTGTTTGAGTTGATCAATCAGAGACCCTTGATCGATAAACATGCTATTCTTTTGATATGAAAAAGATGACTCTTTAATTAGTTAGTTGATCGATCAATGCTATCTGAAATCTGACCATTAAGTATCTAATGGCTAGCTGTTCGATCGATCAACTGATCGATCAAAGGCCATCTAACAGCTTTTTTTCTTGCCATTGAAGGGATGTTCTATATAAATGGTGAGGATATTTTGAAGCTTCTTCTTGATGATTATTGAACATCTTTCACCCTATTTGATGACGGAGTTGAGATAATTAAAAGTGATCAAGGCAATTAATTGAAGATTAAAAGTTGATTAAGGCTCTCAGTTGTTCATAATTGATCCAACTTCCTCCAAGTATTCCAAGGTTTCAATCCTAAGAATGTGAGGTATTTTTATTTATGCTTAATCATACAACCTTGTGTCTGGGTTTGATTTTCTTGATCCTTCACTTAATTGTGAAGAGGGCCCCTTGTGTGTTAGGGGAGGTGTTTATTGCCCCCACTATTGAGTATGAGGAGGGCCTTTATAGTAAGATAGAAGAGGATTAGATTATACGGACTTCACGACCTTTAGCCAAAGAAGTGTTTCATTATAGTTGGATGATAGATTAGGTTGGGGTAAATCTACGCTCAGGTTTGAGCTGATCCACATTATATCTTATTGTCGTTAACTTGCACTTTCATTATTGCTTTTGCTTGTTAATTATTTCATTCCTAACTTGTGCATGTGAGTTATTTTAATTACAATATAATTATAGTAAATTAAATTTTAAATTAGGATCTATTCTCCTCCCCTTTAGACTCATACCTAGGTCCTACACTAAATAATAAGAAAAATAAAATAAATAATTGAAGCAAAAACTAAAAATTGAAATAATTTACAGATCCAAGTAAATGACAGTTATCATTATTTTGTTTTGGCAAGGTGATTGAATTAAGTAAACTCGAAGGTCAAATTGGAAATTCAAAATTACTAGTGAAAATGTAAACTTTTGCAAGCTTATTGAGAATATTCTATAAAATTAATTTTGTAGTAATTGAACTTAATACAAAGCAAAAATGGAAAGGCCAAATTTAATCAGTACTAAATCTAATATAAGAAATTCTTTAAACACCTTTAATTAAAAGGAGAATAGTCAGGAACTCAAAACTGAAAAAGAACTTTTGGATTTCAATTTGAGCCATTTGAACTTTGATGATGATTATGATATTCAATTTGGTGATTTTTTGAGATAGCTACAAAAAATGTGCATGTGAATATTGGAGATGGTGTAAAAGTGGATTTCAAGAGATAGCATTAGCAAATGGAAAGCATACATTCTGATGATCTCAGACAATTCACATTATAAATTGGTTACAGATTAGTTGAGGCGGCTTGTTGGCCCAACTTACATTCACACTTAGTATTGGACTAGAGAAGAACATAGGAGAATATGAGCTGGCATTGCATATTTGTTTAGGTAAAGGTTTTATGTTTGTCACTTCCATCCTAATTGTCTTGCCACAATGAGATACCGAGACTTCTTTGTTAAGGTGGTTAGAGCAAAGATCCACAGAGATATACTAGACTACTATAACCTACTTTTCTTCTTGCTTTTTATGCTGGCAAATACTTTCTGCAAGCCAGGTTTGGTGTGAGACATAAAGACTTAATCCACCACATTATTGTGCAACAATATTTTAATTAACCTAACATGATGGTTTGTGCAATTAGTTAGCACGAGCATTTTCCTTATAGTGTGTTTCTGCTAACTATTAAACTTAGTGAAGATGGGATTTGGGGTGAAGTAGCTTCATTGTAGTCCAGAGATCATGTATTGGAATCCAGGAAATAACCTTTACATTAGAGCTAAGACTTTGTACATCAACCCTCTCTGGCTCCCGGGCAGATGATGATGATTTCTAGACAATTTTCATCAGCAATGTTTCTTAAAACCTTTTTTATAAATAGTAAATTGCTAAGGGCTAGCTTTGGTGTAATGGTTAGATGATTTGACTTTGAGTTCATGATTCTAGTCTGGGTAACACCACTTTAGCTCTGAAAAGGTAATGTAATGCTGCATGCATCAACTCATCCTACATCCAATAATGGTAGTCTCATGACACAAGATATACCTTTTCTAATAAAAGTTTCACGTTTTTTTATGCCAACTTGGGTGTTTTTTACGAGTTATAACAAAGCTTTGGCAAGGCATTTACATAACAGCCATCAAAACCCAGCTTTGAGCTATTGCTTTAGATTTGAATGCCCATGCCTAAAAAATTTTCCTATCCATGTTCGTATGAAGTGGAAATGTTGCCAATTCCTAAAATTGTAAATCATTGTCATAATTGCTATCCAAACAATTAGTGGTTTCTTTTATGAACCCTTTTTTAACCAGTTAATCTTATGTAATGCGAATTTTGGTGCTAAATCCCATATAAAACTGTTCTTATATAACATCAAATCAGTTCATTTTGCCCTATCCATTCTCTTTTATTTTGAAATGTTTTCTATTGATTTTAAGGTTCCCTTTCTTCTCTACATTGTGAATGCCTCTAAATATTTTATATGTTCACGAGATTTATTTGCATCTAAAGTCCTGTCATAATGCTTTGCTGTATTGTAAAAATCACCCTTCTGTTTGTATCCTGGGATACCTGGTGACAAAGATGGAAGCTTTAGTATATCTATGTATTATATTTCGTTTTCTGTATAGCCCTTCATGGTTGGACTGAATTAAGCATTTCTACTGATTTCTTTATAAGTTTCATTGCATGTATACTACCTTTGTACATTCTCTATACCAAAAGGTTTATGTATCATGGAGAGAAAATTTCTAGTTTTGGTTTGTTTCTTTTAACTTGGACATAATTAGCTATCAGCCTCATTTGGTTCAAGCCTTTTTTTTGGATAAGAGAAAAAATATTTTATTTTTTAAATTTAATGGGAAAGAATTTTATTTAATATTGGAAAGTATGTACGATGTGAAATAAAGTTAATTCTAATATTCGTATTTATTGGATTTGAAATAAAATTAATTTTTACAATTGAAATTTATATTAGGCTAAAAAAATGACTTGAACCAAAGGAAGGCATCATCTCATATTACCATAATGGATAATTGATATAATGTAAGACATCTCTGCTTGTGATTCATTTAAATGCTTCAGTTCTTGATCGCAGAGTTTAAAGTGCACATCTTTTCATCAACCAAATTGGGGTTTCTCAATATTGTGAACGGCTAAGTTCAACTTTCCATTCTTGTCTAAAGATGTTTCTTGTTGGTTTAGATTCTCTGCTATTCATGCATTCAAAAAGCCTAATGATGAGAACGCTTTGAAGTTAATGAACTCATGTGCAGCCTCCATGCTGGAGCACTTTCCAGACATTGTTTTTGCCTATGGTGTTAGTGATGAGTATAGGTAGAACCTTCTCTTCATAAATAAGTTTGTTTTATTATTCTTTTAACATATGGAACAAGTTAAACACACCAATCAGTCTTGTTTATAACTTTGAAAACATACATACATATATGTATGTATAAGTAGATTCATGAATAGATGTCTTCTATTTCCACATAGATATTGGGCCTCTCATTTTCCATGCATAATAATGCTATGCTATTTTGATTAAGTTTATGTCATGTTTTCTGCAATATCTCATCATTTAAGTTAATCTCATCTTTTATTAACTAGGATTTTCCAATCAAATTTCTTCGCTTTGAGTGTCACTGAGGAAGCAGCCGCTCTGACAGGCATCCAGAATTGGCCATTATTTACATTAATAGTAGGATTCATGTTGGCATACTTTGATTCTCCATGAGGAGTATGACATTTTGAATCTCTTATATGTTTGCAGCTTTATATGGAAGGACACAACTCAATTTTATCAAAGAAGGGAAAGGTTTGTCTCTTGTAGACTGTTGTAATACTATTATTTTTTGTTCATACAACATAATAACTACAATTATAGTTTTTGTTTCAGTGCCATAGGTTAATCTTTTTGTTTTTATTTACATGCAGTAAAATACTTTCAGTCAGTGTATCGTATTTTACTTCTACATATGTAATGAAATGGAAAGATTTTTTCCCCCACAAAGATTTATTGGAAGCTCCATATTTTGACGGACGAATTATATGTTATCCTAGAAAAAAAATAGTTAGAGACTATCTCTCTTGGAGACAAGTTGATTGTAAGTATCTTAAATACACTACCTTTTGATTGTTCATCCACAATAGATGCTTATTTCTGCAGATATGTTTTGGTCATTTAGGTCACATCAACAATCAGTACAATACTTGTTTTTGGATGCTAGTGAAATCTGGAAAAACTGAAAAAGAAGCACAGGAACTTCTGAAGGTACTGCAGCAATGCTCATCATTTGCGTATCTCTTTATTTCTTCTATTTCAATGATTTTCTCTAATTCATCGTCAGCCATTTAAATTTTGCATTTGGAAGATTGTTTTTTGTTCTTTCTTATGATTCTACTTTAAACACCAAAAGTTATGCTGTCATAAATTATTTGGATAGTGCTCATCTGACTAACTGCAAAATGCTTCATTTTTGTCTCTTTTGAAGGGTACTCTAGCAAAGGACAAAAACGAGCTACTGTTTCAACAGTTCGGCATCAATTATGATAAGCTGCCTGATATGTTCAAGAAAGGATCATGTGTCTACAGGGAAAGTGTAAGACTTCCTTCTAATTCACTAATTCATATGTAGTTAATTAATTTCATGAAAATAGATCTTTCAACAGTATCAAATTTATTTTATCTGCAAACTGACTTGTTTGTAGGCGAAGGAGAGGATTGAGCTTACTGAGGTTGGAAATCCTGTTAGCAAGAGACGACAAAGCGTGGTTGTGGGACATTTTGACATCATAGGCCACAAATTCTGGGATGAGCACCCTTATATCCTCAAGGAAGACTAATGAAAGAACATTTGTTGTCGCTCCTAGGGAATGAAGGCAAGGCAAGCACTATTATCATGGAATAGGTGGTTCTCTTGGGGATGAAATGTCATCAATTCCCTTGTAGTTGTAGCTAAAAGCAAATTATGACAGTTATTTGTAAATATGTATACATTTTTATGAATTTATGTTTTCTTCTGCACAAGATGCATCTAGGTCTCAGCATAATATCTGTACTAATTGCAAACAATTATCTAATACTCTTCAGTTCTGCTTTGAAACTCGGTGTTGTAAGCTTGAAGATGGTATGTTGTAGGTTTTGGCATTACGAGGCCGTTTGGTAAGGGTGGATTAAGTGAGTTGAATGACTTAACCACCCACTTAACCCACCCAACCCACCTAAACGTTATATTTGAGCAGCCTATCTGCCCTGGTTTAATAAACCCAGCAAGCTGCGCTTAACCTTGCTAACCCTCTTTTGCTCTAGCCCCGTCGCACCCCAAGGTTATCTTCCGCTTGCGATTCGTCCCTTCTCTGCTGCGCATTCCTCCTTCACTACTTGCACCTATTCTCTTGCAGCAGTTGGAGGGTTTAATCGTTGATCCTTTATTGCCAGTAACATCCTTCCACCTTCCTTCCGATCTTCATTGTTCTACATGTTTGGCCTACAGTTGCTATGCCTAAGGCTCATAGATTCATTTTTCTGCAAACAATGCTCTATCTTGCTGACTTTTGTGTTGGTTACAGCTTTAATTTTTTTGTTTTGCTGTGTTTTTACAAGAGATTGTAACCCTTATTTTGAAATCCTTTTTCAACGATGGTAAAATAAAGTTGAATGGTATCATTGCACTTGATTGATTCCCTATTTCCTTTGTTTAGCTATCCTCTGGATGATGTTATTCATTTCATTTTTTCCCCATCCTTGATTTTTTTTATGTTCTTTATTAGCTGGATGATTTGGTTGTTAGTTTCATGCAGTTATTTTCGCTGCATGGACTTTTCATTATTTATATGAGAGTTTGCGGTTCCCTTTATTTCATCTTTTTGATCCTAGCTTCTTATTCTTGTTTTTTTTGCTATCATACTTCTTGTTATGTGTATTGAGATATTTTTTCTTTGGATTTTTTTGGTGCCTTTTGAGCTCTTCGTTATGTATTTTTACATCAAATATATATATATATATGTTTCATATTTTGGTTGGTTCCTTGGCTCAATGCATCATTTTTGTAAAATTTTGTATGCTCAGATATGATTCCCGTTCACGTCTTCAGGTGCTACACTTTGTGTTGTCTATAGATACCCATTGATCTATGAAGACAAATACACAAATATTGTATTGATCCATTAGTTTAATTCTTGAGCATTAGATAACTAATTTACCTTAAATTGGTGTTGTCAATGATGATGCACTTGGAAATTTATGTGTGGGCAATGATGATGTTCTTCATTCTCTGGTCTCTATGCAGTAGAAAGATAATCGGTTAACCTCATTCTATGTTATAATGTCAATTATTCTAGGTATTATGGTAGAGAGTTAAATGTACGAATGTTATTCCTTTTGCCAATCAAAATGAGGTTAAAAACTTGCTGGAGGTCTTTGATTTATGAGACCTTTGCCTTTGTGCATGAATCCAATTGTGTCTACTTCACTGAGCCAACCTTGACATAAATTGTGAAGAGACAATGATGAGTTAATATTCTTCTTTTTGTTTTCTTGATATACTACTGCATATTTATATAGAAAGGCATAATTGAAGGTTTTTTGAACATCTCATTTTGCTTTTGCATAGTTAAACTTTGAGCCGCCTCTACTAAGATTAGGGTCCCCCACTAAGACTTTGGAAGTTGTGTTATGTATGTATATATTTTAGAATCTAACCTGCTCCTTGAGGTTTGGTCTGTTCAGAGATTCCAACCTCCCCCTTATTTCTTTTGAATGATCATGCTATGTAAGTCAATCAGTGAATGGTTTTTTGGGTGATTAAAGACAATCAGTGAATGTTTCTTTGAGTGTGAATAAGTTGACTATTTCTTCTGGTTTTCTTAATTCAATATTCAAACTTAATGTTCTTCATGTATACTGCTCTTTGTGCTGAAGAACTGTGTCAGAAGTTTAGATTTTAGGTGTGTACGGTCTTTAATTGTTTTCTTATCTTTTAAATAAGTTTTATTTCAGTGAGAATTATTGGACTATCAAATGGTTATTCTATTATGTTCTTTAACTTATGAATAAGAACTGTTGGGAGTGTAATTCCTTTCATTTGCTTTCTTTTTCTAGCTTTTTTATTCTTCTAATTATGAATCATGCTGACAGACCGGGGAATGAAGTGTATGCATATGAAAACGACAGGTGTGCTACTGTGCTTCTTGTGCTTCTTCATTTTTTCGGCTAGACATTCCTGAATTTGTGATCCAAATTTTTTCTATTTCTTTATAGGGAGTGCTGAGCCATCTGTTGCAAGAAGCTGGTTAGTTTCTCACCCTTAGATTACTAAGATATTGTCTCTTACCATATCATCTATTTGTCTTCAAAAAGATAATTTATTCCTTAGCATTTTAGGTCATTGGATAACAGAAAAAGGAATTGCAGGATGAAAATGAGTTATATAAAGGGATGATTGATAGTTTGCATGCTTTCTAGCTATGAAGTACTGATATTTTGTGAAGCCTAACGTATTTATATTATATCCGTATCGGTTACCGATGCTCCACCGATACATATCTGATATGCTACGTAATATATCAGTTTTCATTTTAATTTTCAAAAATCTAATACTCGCTTGATACTTGCACGATACTTGTCCGACACTTCTGATTAAAGAAAAAACGTCAAAATAGTTAGTTCGGATTACATGATAAAAAATAAAAAATATCTTATACATAAAATACAACTCATGCATAAACTCAAATGTTACGATTGAGAGATATACTGAATTCACGCAATTGGGATTGCAAAAATTTTCATGCACGCTAGTGTTTCGGTAATAAAAAAGGATCTAGTATCCGCAAGCAACTGTGTCATCTAATTTTTCTACTTCAACCATACTATCTTTACTTATGTTAGACATCGATTATTTTTTTTTACTTTAATTAAAGCTCATATTATGAAAAGAATAGAGCTTTAAATTTTCTTATTTTATTTATTTATTTAGTTAAAGAATTAAGGAGAGGAGAGCATATATATTTACTTTGATCAGATTAATGGATTTGAGTTTATGTCACGTCATCTATATTATTTTCAATTATATATCATTTGTACTGAGCTAATTGATTTAGGTCGGATTTAAATTAAAATTAAAATTAATTCACTGATGTATATTTAAACTCCTATTTCACCTAGATAATCTGTGATAAGTTAGAAGCAATTAAATAGTTGCTTAAGGATAGTTTTATTTTTTTAGTTCAATTATTTATAATATTTTTTTAGTAATATGAATAATGTTTAAAAAAATATAATTAATTTGAGAAAGTTTAAAAGATATTTTTGAAAATTATAACAAGATGTATAAGTTATTATAATCTATCATATATTTATATTTTAAATATGAGAATGTGATGTATTTTACACATATATAACAGTCGTATCTTGATATATCCGTATCCTATTTTTTTTAAGCTTAGCTTATCGTCGTATCCGTATCGCCGTATCATACTCGTGCTTCATAACTTTCTGGGATGTTAGTTTTATGTTTTCTAGTCAGATCCCTAGTAGTACATGCATATTTTACAAGGAATATGTCTTCTATCTCATATTATCTTTCTTTGATCTATTTGAGCTATTGGTTGATATCCTTGTCTCTTGCATATTTTGGTTTGCTGTGCGGTCCATTATTTTCAGGTTGTCCTTTAATAATTATATTTTTCAGTGGGGCTTAAAGAAGATGAAAAACCTCGGTCTTGGGCATATAGTGAAGGGCAAACTACCTATTAAGTTGTCATTGAAGATGCTTACTGCAGGTTCGACGCAATCCCAACTGAAGATACCTCTCGTAATTGAAGAACAACATAAGGAACAGAAGAAAATGCCCATTACACAACTTGCATCAACTAGTAGATGAGGGGACTCAAAATTTCTTGGCCATCACAAAGTGGTGCTATTGGATATCATAATGGAGTAGCATATAAAACGGTTAGTCAAAACTTCAGCCAAGTTCTACGAGAAATCTTGTCATTGAAATATGATTATATTATTTTCCTAGATGTAGCCACATCTTATCATACTTACATTATGAATAACTCTGCTTTTATTTCAAAGATGTTTTAGGTGCAATCGATGGAACACATGTTCCTATAATAGTTTTTGTTAAAAAGCAAAATTGATATAGAAACATAAAAAATTTTGCATCACATAATACTACGGTAGTAATTTCTTTTGATCTACTACTTGTATTTGTTATGACTAGGTAGAAGGGCTTGACTGTTGACAGGTATGTATTGAAATGGGGGATTGAATGAGGTAGATTTTTCACACTTTCGAGTAAACTTCAATTAATAGTACGTTTAAAATGATAATTCATCTTGTGATGGTACTTTTTTTTTCTAATATTGACGATACATTTGGTTAGCTCAAGATATGCAAACACAGACAAGCTTTTGGAATTAATATGGAGCTATAAATATCAATTGAGTAGCTACCAAACTTAGTACAACGTATATATGACAAATCATAAGAATTATACAATCATAAGCATGCTTAACTTAGAAATGTGGTAAAGTATCCTTAAAGAACAGTTCAAGGTGTTAACCGATACAAAGCCATTCATTTTAAGCGTGCAAGCAGATATTGTGCTTGCTTGTTGTATTTTTTATAACTATATTGGTAAATATCATGAACGAAATATTCTTTAACATGCATGAGACTAATGAAGTATTTCCAGAACCTAGATGAGATGCCACTAGTCATGGAACCATCTCGTCAAGTGTCTATTGTTGAACAATAAAAAGAGGAGGTTATACGAACAAATATCATTGAGAATTGTGGACATTTTCAATGTTAGCATTGTTAGCTAATTTTTATTGTGTATGAGTACTATCAATCCTCATTATAATAATTTTTTTTCTTATTTATTGTCGATATCTAACAATATATGTTGATATATGGTAGTGTGAATTCTCTCTTGAAGGCTTTGAGGAGATTTATGTAGATTGCTCTACTACTTTTTTTTATGATAAATGACTATTCTCTAAGTTACATTCCATTTGTTACTGTTTTAGAATTAATTGATTTTATTTGGGCAAACTTTAAGATATATAATTGTGTATGAGTTTTACTAATGATCTCATTTTTAGAGGGAGAGATGACTTTTGGATGCATCCATCTTCAATGAACAATCTTTCTTGGACTAGGAGGCAAAGGAGGCATTCCTTAACTTGATACATGAGCAACATGCCATTGCTACGGGATGAGTACCACATGGATTGAGATCACTGGCTCATTCAATAAGATACTTTTGAGTGAAAAGATCAATAGAATAATGAAAATTAAGTGAAAAAGCTTAAAGCAGAAATACAAGAGATACCACGATCCGACAATTCAGAGTGGATGGAGATAGAATGATGAAGTCAATCATCGAGAAGCTAATGATGGAATAGGAGTTTCTACATGTCAATCCAATTTTTTCATTTGATCATTATATTTTTCATTTCTCAAGAATTGCACTAACACAAATATTTCTACTTTGATCTTAAAATTAATTATATTTTATATGTATAATTTAAAATTTAAAATTTTATTTTATTTATATTTTTTTATATTAAATAATAATTAAATTTATTATACAGTGTTTATAATTTTTAATTTTAATTATGTTAAAATTACATTTTGTAAATAAACAAGTTCAAAAATTTTAATCCAATTAAATTAAATTATTAATGAAATTAATATACTTGGATTGAATAACTCTTCTCCAATTCAAACGGTCCTACAGGCTTCTACTTGTTGGCGCGCTTTCCGGGCATTCGAATTTCAGAAACCCGTTCAAGGCGGACACGGAGCTCTGTGGGAGACCGCCGGTGAAAATGCTGCGCACCGAGGAGGCGCGCTTCCTCATGTCCTCATCGCTCATCAACTTCTGAATGCCCTGCACCACGTCGGCCCTGCTCACCGCCTTCCCTTGCGCCGGCCTGACCGACAATCCCACCCTGAGCTGGTTAGTAAGCAGCTTTGCGTTGTGCACCTGGTCCCCTCTCACCGGCCACGCGAGCACCGGCACGCCGCAGCAGAGCGCCTCCAGGGCTGAATTCCAGCCGCAGTGGCACACGTACCCGCCGGTCGACGGATGGCTGAGTATCAGCAGCTGAGGGGCCCACCCCCTGATCACCATCCCCCTCCCTTCTACATGTAGCCTCTTCTCCAACCCTTTCGGGAGATACCCGCCGGCGTCACTTGTTGCTCCTGCCGCATGACCGTTGCTTGCGATGGGCTTCCCGTATGGGTCATGCTGCCTTGCTCCTGGTTGGATGACCCAAATGAACGGTCTGCCGGAATCCTCCAGCCCAGCCGCCAACTCCTCTAGCTCAGAGTCGCCGGGAAGCACCAGGCTTCCGAACGAAACGTAGATCACTGATCCTCGCGGTTTAGACTCCAACCATTCCAGCACCTCAGCCTCGGTGACCTCGGAGTCCCGCCTGGCGCGGACCTCGTCGTCACGGACCGGCGAGCTTACTGCCGACCAGAACACGTCTGGCAGCAGCGGCCCGACGGCCCAAACCGTCTTGCCGGCCTCCCTCGCCACGTAGTCTAGAAAGGGACGCTCAAGGTCAGCGCAGGTGTTCATGATCAGCCCCACTACCCCGTCTGTCGACTCTATATCTCTCCGTCGGCGGGGCCTTCCATCTTGCCCCTGTTTGGGGCCGAAAGGTGCTGGCCCACCGCCGTTCTGGTAGTGGGCCAGGTCAAATGCGGTCAGCGCCATTTCTTCAGGCAGACCGGGGATGCCGACGGCAGCGGGCGGCGTGGTGATCTGCGGTAGTCTGCTCGCAGCGTGCTCTAGCGCAGACGATACTGCGCTGGAGGTGAAGAAACTGAATGCAGGGACTCGGAAACTGATGAACGTGCTGGCAAGCCAGCCGATCATCTCATCGACGATGGCACATTTGGGGAGGGAGGAGCTGTCCCGACGTAGGGCTAGGAGATCGGAGAGGATAGTTGGGAGGGTGGCGTCGAGGAAAGAAGGGTCAATGCGGATTGAGTCGGCCAGGGGGAGTTGGACAATTTGGATGAGGGGGTGGTGGAGGGATGAAAGAGAGGACGAGGTCGGGGGAAGGAGGATGGTGACCTTGCACTTTTGTTCAGCGAGGCGACGGCACAGCTCGGCCGACGGAAACACGTGGCCGGGATGAGGAAATGGTACGACGATGATCTCGCCGGCGATCATCTTCCCCTGTAGATTTTGGGTGCTAAAATCGTGATTTTGGGACAGATCAACAGGGTTATTATTGTGAACAAATGAATCGGAGGCGTGGACCGTGAGGTGTGGCTGATGTATGCAATGGCGTCAGCACGTAGGAGGACGAAATCTTCCTGCTTGTAGGCACTAATGATAATGACCGTTGGATTGTTCTTGATCATATGCTAGTTGAATCTCGGCACTCGAAGACAAGTTTCCTTCCTTTCTCTGGGGAGAATGACCATTTATTAAAAAGAAAAAGAAATAATTACACAAGTCCTTAAATTTACCGTTTAATAAAACACAAATTCATATTTTTAAAATTATAATATTATGATCATTGAATTTTAATAAATTATTATATAGATTTTTTTTAATTTTTTTATTATTAATTTTTTTTTAAATTATCATTTTACCTCTGCCCC
>JAEMOT010000986.1:45364-66168 GCA_019297695.1 Apostasia ramifera | reverse complement strand
AGCCGTTGGCTACCCCACGTGCGGCCGCCGGTGGACACGCCGCGCGGCTGCGGACCCGCCAGCGGCCGCCGATGGACACGTGGGATTGAGAAGAGAGAGGGGCCGCTTGTGGACACGCCGGGACGCGCGACAGCCTGTGGACACGTCGCGCGCGTGAGCAGGATTGGGAGGAGAGAGAGAGGCGCACGGCCGGCGGCGACAGTGGGATCGGGAGGAGAGAGAGTGGGGCAAGAGTAAAATATTAATTTTAAAAAATTTTAAAAATATAAAATTAAAAAAGAACTTATGTGATAATTTATTAAAACTCAGAGTCCTTGATGTTATAATTTAAAAAATGTAAATCTGTGTGTTATTAAGTATTAAATTCAAAAATTTGAGTGTAATCATCCCAAAAACAAATATAAGAGGACGAAGACAATTTGCTCTTCCGCACAAACTTCTGCGTATCCACGTGTAGAAATATTATTGGGTTTGTTTGTTTGGCCAGCCAATGAGAGCTTCACCTTGTTATAGGCAGTGAGCCCATATGATAGCTTCTTGTTGACTAACTGATCATTAAAGTCTCTTTTATTTCAAGAATTTTTATTATCTAAATATAAATTTTAATTATAAAAATTAAATTTATTACACATCTAACACAAAAATAAATTTTAGAGTCAATTTTATTTCATATGTATTTTTTAATATTAAAATATTTTTTTTAATATTAAATTTAAAAATAAATTAATTTTTTTTTATTTAAAAAAAAAATTCAAACTAAACAAGATCTAAGTCTGGCGAACCCAAAAAGTGCTCCCACGTTTATTTGCTGAGACTTCAATGGACCTCTTGTACGTTTACTTATTATAAGCAAATTATTTGGTGATAATACATGCAAGTACATTCACCTTATTGTCCAAATTAATCCGACTAGTCATCAAATTAATTGAACTATTAATTTATTATTTTTTAAAAATTTTATAAGAATAATATATAACAAAAATAATATGCAATGTACTTAATAATATACTTATTTATTATATGATTCATTATTATTATAACATTCTAAATATAAAAAAAATTTAATTTATTATAATTTAATTTAGTATGATATACAATCTGATTCTGATATTAAATTTTAATATCTAGTTTATGCTCAGACTGATCAGACCACTCGGATCATTAATTATGATAATTTAGGCAGGAAATCGGCTTCATTTATTATATGATTCATTATTATCGTATAATTCTAAATATAAAAACAAATCTAATTTAATATAATTTAATTTAGTATGATATACAATCTGATTTTAATATTAAATTATAATATCTAGTTTATGCTCGGACTGATCAGACCACTCGGATCATTAATTATGATAATTTAGGCAGGAAATCGGCTCCATTAATTTTGTGTAATTCCTCTAAAATTTGAATTTTGAATTAATGATGGATTTACAAGATGAGAATGAATGTATTTGAGTAAAATATATATAGTAATGTATTTATAAATTGTATTACTCAAGACTGTGCATTTAACCATGAAAACATTTGATTGGAGCATATTTATTTTAGAGATGTTTTACTTTTTCTTTTAAATAAAAGGAGAAAAAAATATTTTAGAAATAATTACCTATTTATATTTGAACAAGAATTAAATATATTATAATGTGATATAAAATAGTTTTATTATTAATTATTGTGTTGAATATAAATTAAAATTAATTTTTATTAAAATATGTGTATGAAATAAAATATAATTATTTTTTAAAATATAAAATATAAATAAATAGACCCTTAATAGTATTAATTAAAGTGCAATTACATTTGCATTTAAAAAATAAAATATATTGACAAAATCGTTACGAAAATAATCAATATTTAAGATATTCATTGATAAAGTGAATCTCATTAATTATTTTTGTAACTATAAAATATGTATGTACTTGTACTAATTAAAATATGATATAAAAAAAATTTCAACACTGCTTTTTAATAATAATTTAATTAATATCTACAAATTAATGTATTGTTTGTATTTATTTAATAAAAGTTCAGTTGTGGAGCTTAAAAAAAAAAATTTAATGCGGATGTGGCATCCTCCCATTGGTCAAAACAAATGTATATTTTTTTTTAAAAAAAGTATTAAATTATTAGTGTAGTATTCATTAAAGTGCAGTTACATTTGCATTTAAAAAGTAGAATATATTGACAGAGCCGTTACAAAAATAATCAATATTTAAGATATTTATTGATAAAGTGAATCTCATTAACTATCCTTGCAACTACAAAATATATATGTACTTGTACTAATTAAAATACGTTATAAAAAATTTTTCAACACTATTTTTTTAATAATAATTTAATTAATATCTAGAAATTAATGTATTTTTTGTATTTAATAAAAGTTCAATTGCAGAGCTTTCAAAAAAAAAAATTTAATGCGGATGTGGCATCCTCCCATTGGTCAAAACAAATGTATATATTTTTTTAAAAAAATATTAAAATATTAGTGTAGTATTCATTAAAGTGCAGTTACATTTGTATTTAAAAAATAGAATGAACCGTTACAAAAATAATCAATATTTAAGATATTCATTGATAAAGTGAATTCCATTAATTATTCTTGCAACTACAAAATATGTATGTACTTGTACTAATTAAAATACGTTATAAAATTTTTTTCAACACTGTTTTTTTAATAATAATTAAATGAATATCTACAAATTAATGTATTTTTTGTATTTAATAAAATTTTAATGCGGATGTGGCATCCTCCCATTGGTCAAAACAAATGTATAATTTTTTTTTTTAAAAAAAAAATTATCTGATGTATGTTAATCTCGCCTTCAAATTATCCTGCTTCGGCTTTCAAACGCCAGCAACGTCATCTAAAATGATGGCGTTGGGCCTCCTTGTTCCTTGACGGACTAATGAGAGATCGTAAAGCGAGTGCGTTGATTAGGTTTTTAATACTGTCCACTATTTTCCCACGCATGGCAGTTCAGCAGCCCCAATTGCAGTCGGTAGCTGCGAAGTGAGGGGATATTGGCGCTGGGGCTGATTAATACCTGGCCTTGTATCGAATTAAGAATTTCACATGGCGGCCGGAGAGCTCAAGAAGGGTATAGCGGAGTACTACGATGAGTCTGGGAAGGCTTTTGAGGCTCTTTGGGGAGACCACATCCACCACGGCTTCTATGATCCAGAACGCGCCAGCCCCCTCTCAGCCGCCGACCACCAACGAGCCCCGCTACGCACCGTCGAGGAGGCCCTTGCCTTCGCCGGCATTACTGGTTCTTTTTTTTTTTTTTTGTACTAAAAAAAAGTATTCTATTACAACTGCTGGTTCTTCTACTTCTATCTGATTATATGTTATACACATGAATTTTTGCAACGATCTTCTGCATGCAATTGTAGTACTGCTTACCCTTGTGAGCTATGACACAAAATATTGGAGAAATATGAAACGATTTTTGTGCCATTTTTGTGGGAGGCATGGCACATTGGCATGTGCTGGACAACCGCCTTTCACACAGCTATCTTATGCGGATACCATTGACTTGTGATTTCTAATGTGATGTAATTATTATTATTATACCTAAAAAGGTTGAGTTTGTTGGGGTTTCCAAGGATTTTGGCCTTAGTCGTGTGTGCTACCTCCTGATTCACGTCTCTTTTTAGGCACAAGTCGATGGGCAAGGCTAGGCTGCTCGGATTAATGTAGAGGTGGACGTATGAAGCTATATGCAAAGTACGAAAGAGTTGGTGAAGTGAAGAATGACATGATGGGAGAAGATTTTGGAGAGGGTTCAAAAAATAGGTTAAGCCAACATCTCTGACTCCTCATGCTATCTAGCATCCAAAAAATGATAAAACTATTAGATGATGTAAAACCAAACAATTATATATAAGGAAAAACATAATAAGATGGGTAAAGGTAATCTCTTGATAGATTTGTGATGGCAAAAGGTGTTTGTGCAATTGATCGCATAAACTTCACTGTCAACAAGAAACAAAGGCGACCAATTGCCCTGCAAGAAAGAACCAAAATGTTGACATAAAAATCTCGTCACGGCGGTACAACGCGTAGAGTCGTGTTGGACCGTCCAGCAAACTGCAAAATAAGAAGAAAAATAGGGAAAAATCATGACTTATGTGGTTCAAAGCGAAACTTTTGCATTGACAAGCTAGCCATGCAAAAAGATGGACCCACTATCAAATAGGTCCCTGAATGGAGTTACAAAGCTTATATACATGAAATAGTCCATAAAAAGAACTTGAATGAGATTAAAATGAAAGAAATGGGGTTCAAAAGGTAATTTCTTTAGGATTAAAATGAAGGAATTGAAGAGGGGGATTTGGGGGTAATTTCCCCCCTCTCTTGCATGGCCATAGCGGCCACAAGATTCACCTCAAGAGATGTGACGAGAGATGCATTATTGTGCTGCTGCTAGAGAGATGTGCTGGGAGGGGAAGTGGCTAGTCATGGCATCGCCTACTGCGATTAACGGTGCTAACCATGCTTAAGAAGGACCAGCACGGTCAAATTCGAGGTGATCAGTTCTTGTTGAGTAGGTGGCAGCACCACGATGCTTGGAGAGAGATTTAACAACACCGAGTGTTGTTGCAGTACTTGAGAGGGATCAAAGTTAGGGGGTGGCTCTAGAGCGATGGCAAGTGCTAGAATTGAAAGCCTCAACAAAGATGGACTTCCCTCTCTGAGAATTTTGAGGAGGTTGGTAGGGTTGCAGGATCTACCAATCATACTGGTAGTTCTCAATGAAAGTACTAAAAATATTGACAGAAAAAATAGGAGACCTCTACTAGTGGATGGCATTGTAGGAAAGTATCTATAGATAGCGAGGGTAGGAGGGAACAATTATATGAGGGCGAAAGAAAGAGAGTGCGTATAGTAAAAGTAAAGCACATAAATGTTTAAATGGTCTTGAGAGATTCTCCTAAAATTCAATGGCCAGGCCAGCTTTAATATACTAAGTAAAAGAGAGGATCTGCATAGGGGTAACTACAATATTCAAGAAGGAAGGAGAGCTAGGAAAGAGTTGAGAAGAGTTAGGTTACAATCACTTTAGAAGTTTTAGGCTAAAGGGCGAAGATGACGAAGGTCCAGAAGATCTCCCCATAACTTTAAGTCCTGATATTTATAGTATCCACAGGATGACTTAGGGGTGAGATTCTTTGCTAGTCTAGGTTGTCCTATGTGACCTGTCCTCTTGAGCTATTAGGACCATGCCACATGGAGGCCTAAAGTAGGCATCTAAGATAGTGGCTAGCATGGCACCCCCTAGTGACAGAGATGAGGCTGGTTGGTAGAAGAGTGGAGCGGGTTCAAGGCATGTTTTCAGGAAGTAGCACAAAAATTGTATGTTAGGCGACCTAGTTATGCTTTAGTCGCATCGGGGTCTTGGGATTGCATGGGAAAAATTATTTGACAACATGCAAGGCAGACAACTAGCTTAATCTTAGAATATTTTCAAATTCTTCCCTAGACCTAATTAGATCCAAAAGGATAATAGAGAAGAGATGAATTATTTACTCTGTTCGTCAGCTTCTAAAAGATTTAGGAGGATGATCTTCACCCGATTCTCTAGCCTCGACTTTACCACTGCTCTCATTGCCAGCGGCGGATATCTAGGAAGGAGCAACTTCTTTTGGTTCATGTTTTTCCTATATACTCTTTTCTTCAGCTTTTTCCCTTCTATAGAGAAGCCCGACGACTTCTCGTGACCATAATATGAGCATATCACCCTTCTGTTGTGTGCGAGCATGCATAACCACTTTTGGGCCTTGTGCAAGCAAATTGCTGATTTGCCATGATCATGATCAAGTCCTTATACGTGTTCAGCTCAAAGATTACTTTTCAATATTTGCGGTTGTACAAATCTTGATCATAAGGCATGTTTTTGTCCCCCTGTTCTTGTCAAAACTAAAGATTCTCATCAAACATTTTCATCTTGAGTCGATTGTCGATGAATGACCTTCATGAGGACTCCTGCAAGACTGACATTTTCAAGAAGCTTTTGTTGACAAGATTACTGTCTTCGACCTTGCATTCCACATATGGAGGGATATCGTCAACACTAGAATGGTATTTGATTTATTCTCATTCCGAAATCTAGGATAAATCATTTTTCCTAGAGGTGGGAAATTCTTCTTTATGTTTCTCCTAAGGGATTCTGTGAAATAATCAAGTCAGAGTAATTTGATAGAAAGAATGGTAGATGGGCTTGAGTAGAATATAGAGGAGGGGAGGAGGGATAAGCTATCAAGTCTTCTTCATATGTGACTGGGAAAAGAAGAAGTGGGTATTTTGTCTCACTTGGGCTGACCAGCTATGCTCCCTCAGAAGAAGAGGAAGTGTTATAGCTAACCTAAAGCTCTTTTGTTGTAACTAGTTTTTCTGCCAACTTACCACATGCACGAATACAAGGAAGCTTATCTGGATTAAAAAAAAAAAATTCAACAGAATGATTATTATGATCTCAATATAAGAATGCTTATGTTTTATATCGGATTCTTGTAGATGATCCAGTACAGAAGAGGCCAAAGATGATAGTTGATGTTGGATGTGGTATTGGTGGCAGCGCAAGGTATCTAGCAAAGAGGTTTGGAGCTCAAATTCAGGCAATTACTTTGAGCCCTATTCAAGTTAAAAGGGCTCAAGACCTTGCTATGGCCGAGGGACTTGCCAACCAGGTTTGGTTCTGAACATAAATACATACGGATTGAATAATATTCATCTGCTATGTTAATCCTTGTAAAACCCACATATTTATTTGTTGATTTAATTTTCAAGCAGATTACATTCCAGCTTGCAGATGCTTTGGACCAACCCTTTCCTGATGGACAGTTTGATCTGGTCTGGTCTATGGAAAGTGGTGAATACATGCCTGACAAAGAAAAGGTGTTCATTTCATCAGTCTTGAGCTTGCATATAATTTTCAATAGTTACCTGTTTATTGATGTCTTTTTACTTCAATTGTGACATAGATTGATTTTATTAAGCAAATAAACAAATGTTTTGTGCTATCATATTTACCTATATATCAGTTCATGAGAGAGCTGGTGCGGGTTGCGGCTCCAGGGGGCACTATCATAATAGTTACGTGGTGCCACAGAGATCTATCACCCACTGAGGAAAACCTGAAGCCTGAAGAGATCAAACTCATGACAAGGATATGCAATGCGTATTACATGCCCAGGTGGTGCTCTGCTGCTGATTATCTCAAAATTGCCAACTCCTTGTCACTTGAGGTAAACCATTTAAGTTTAACTTAAACAACTTAAAGTTATTTTGGTATCCAAACAGGTTTTGTATGTTAGCAAGTTAACCTACCTAAGTCCCGTTTATAGCCAAACACTCGAACATTAAAGTTTTAATACTATAAGCTGCTTAAATTTTGGGTTAAGCTGCTTAACGCTCTTGGAAAGAATTGAAGTTCAAAAAATTGGAATGGATATTGAAATGTTCTGCTTTGAGGGAATAACTTAATAAAATTCTATGCATATGATGTCAATGATGTTGTGTATTATCTTTACAGAATATTAAGATGGGAGATTGGTCAGAGAATATTGCACCATTTTGGCCTGCTGCTATTCGCTCGGCATTAACGTGGCGCGGCGTTACATCTCTGTTGCGCTGTGGTGATTATTGATCTTTTCCCGCTCTTAATTTGTTATTTCGATTTCAATTGTTGTTGATTGTCATTTCCTTTTGATGACCTTATTTTAATTGTATCTTTGTTTCTCAGGATGGAAAACTGTAAAAGGAGCACTTGCGATGCCTCTCATGATCGAGGGCTATAACAAGAAACTTATAAAATATGTCATCATCACATGTCACAAACCTATATAAATGGTTTTATTTGGCTTCCATCTAGCCTCTGTTTGTACATACTAAAATGTAAGATTTGAGGCAGACCAAATTGCTGAAGTTAATGGTAACTCAAGCTTTCGTGTGTTTGCATGTATTGTTAATATGATGCTTAATTAAGTTCAAGGGTTTTGTGGTATGTAGAAACAATCTCAAATAGAAAAAAGAGAAAACTATGTAAAAGCCCAAATAAACCACAAACTATGAACCAATTTCATATCTGTTTGAAATAGGAGTCGAGAGGACCGTCAGCCCTGCCCCCTAGCACTCATCTGCCGCTGTTGCTATTTGAGCACCGCTGCCACCTCTGTTTGAGCCATGGCCGCTTCTTGAGACCAGGTGCCGCCGCCGATGATGTGTGCGCGCGCATCAAGCCAACGAATATATCGTGGGGTTGGAATGGTTTCATAGATTGAAGGGGTTTGAGTCCTGTACTTATCATCATACACTCGATTTTTATCTTTCACATTATGCTCTTTGTTTATAAGAACCTACTCTTGCTTATGAGAATGTTCTTTTTCTCCGTACATTGTTCCATGAGTTCTGATTGGAAATCTTGCTTATCCTTAAATTGAACGAGTATTTTCCTAATTCTATATATGGAAGCTGTCATTATTTTTAATGTCATTTGTGTGGTGGGAAACAATTTTCATTTTTCATGTATGTCATCTTTTCATCCTCCAGACGACAACCATCGATCCTATTAGTGGCTGCACTCTTAAGTGACAGTGTAAGTCATAGAGTTTTCTTCCTCCAAGAGGGCCCTTCATCGACTGCCTTCTCTTTACCTTTCTTCATCAGCTAATTATAGATATGAAATTGAGTAACTAAGTTAAAGCTTAGTGAGTGCTTTTTGTCGATTGGGCCCCGCAAGGCATGTCGCCTACATCAGCTAACCATGATGGGTTGCTTTTCGACTCCAACACTCTCAGCACTCTATGGCAATTGAGTCTTTTCTTGGACCACACGAGTTGAAGGAATTGCTTTATGGGGAGGCACCACACCTTTAGAGGTGTCAAAATAAGTGCTAACGTCGAAGCACTATCTGACATCAACTTCAACCCATACACGTTCTTTCTGTAAGTCCTCAAGGTGAAGCAAAGATAGCACAAAAAAGGAAACCATCCAAAATAATTCCCATTATACTTTGATTACATCCATTTGATTACACTATGCGCCCCCTTAGCTCGGCATTCTCCTGCTCTAGGTGAACCATTAGGAGCTGTGCGCTCTTCAAGGGAAATGCATATCTGTTCAACCTACTCCAAAGATTTGGCCTTGCCCTCTGAACCTTGAATGTTCTTCTCAAATTCGACTAGATTCATGTGACTTAGTATAGCGAGAATCTTCTTGTTTTGTTTGGAAAAGTTGCCCAAAAAGTGGTCGAAAGCTTCCTTTGTGAGACTCCTAACTGCAGCAATGATCTTTAAAGAGTAGTCGAAGATTAACTGATGGGCACTCTTTTGCTTCCCTTGAGTCTTCGTGCTCAATATTGCTTCAATTTTTGAAGTGGAGTAACTAGGGAGTATCTGGTGATAGAAAGCTCAAATCTCCTGGGTCGGGCTCAATAGAGTTAGTCTTGGCCCTATATGTGGCAATAGCCTTGTTCAAAGGTCAACTATGGTAAGTCAAAGTATTTTTATCCAAAAGTCTTAGTTGAACGATCAGAGGCACAATGCTTGCTTAAAAAAATAGGTGACCTAACACGAACCTTAAAGCTATATTGCTAGTTGATGCTGTCGGATTCTGAGATGATGTATCCGTGTCAAGTCATCAAATTCTCATAAAGGTGTCATGCGTGCCGCACTACCGCTTGCGCATGGGAAAACAAACTACTTAGGACACACGCTTGAAGAATTGTTTGATCAAAAGTATGGAATGGGCATTGTTGAGAGTAAACAATAAATAAGATCTAAGATGTGTGGATAGCAACGGGTTCACTTCCTCCAATCCACAAAGGAACTCAAGCTCTCAGTGCTAAGCCAAGACATGCCCACTTTAGCTGGAGCGCACCTTTTATTTTTGTTCTTCCATTATTCTACAACATTCAATTTATTGATTATGATTTTTCATCAAAATCATCCATTCACTTGGCATGATTAGATTCTAATGTCATATTGCCACCATCTACTATCTTTCATGGAAGACAAATTTTCTAAATTAAACACGAGTAGCAATTGAGTTACAAATTCTTACCCAGTGATAATTTTTTTTCGTGATGATTGTTGTTAACTTATCATTTTATATAGAAAAATTTCATGTCGAATATTACTTTTAGCACTCAGATACTCGTTGATGTTTATTTTTACTAGAACCTAATCTGAACATTACAAAAAAGATAATTTGCTTATTTGTTATAAATCATTTGTTTTGTTCTTTTATTACTCTTAGAAGTACTTTCAATTTGGCTATACCTTTAATTCTTTCAATGTTACTTGCTTACCTATTAATTTATATATTCTTTTGGAATTCATATTAATGTGCAAACTTTTCTATTAGGTTTTGCTAGTCTAGAAATACAGTAGTTGAACCCTTTTTAATCTTTTTTTTTGCATTATTATTTGAAAGGCAGTCTTCACCTTCAATTATTATTGTTTTATGAATTGACGATTGTCATTTTCATAGACGATATTTTCTTCTCTCATGCTACTGCATGATGTGATATTATTAGAGTTTCACTTCTCTCTCCTTTAGTAGATATATCGATTTTAACACAATAGAATGAAATCATCTTTTACTATAAACTTTACTTAAAAAGTTATTTTGTATTTATACATTTAAAAGGCCTAGATTGTATATGAAATTTTCCTTTTTTTTTCTGCATTACTAGTAGATGCTCGTATAGTGTATTGCATGAAATTAAAATATAAATAAACATAAATTTATATAATTAAAATAATTTATCTATTTGTACTATAATTTTTAGATTTTAATCTACACATTTCAATATATAATTTAATTTATGAATATAATATTTAATTTACATATATTTAAAATTATATTCAATATTAGTAATATCATTAAGCGTAAAAATAAAAATATTAAAGTTTAGTAGTCCGTGTGGCACATATTTACTTCCTATATCATAAGTAATTAGATTTATTTGGAAATAAATTTTTTACATATTGTTAATATGGTATAGAGAAAACTAAAATTGTTGAATTTCATTTATGAAATATCAAATTTTAGCAACTTGTGGTATACCGTTGAAACTAAATAATAAGAGTAAAAAAATAATAATAGAAGCAAAAACAAAAAAATGAAATAATTCACAGGTCCAATTAAGTAAAAGTCAGTTGTCATTGTTTTGTTTTGGACAAGTTATGCCATAAAATACTTTCTGCAAACCAAGTTTGATGTGAGACAGAATGACTTATTCTTCCACTATATGATGCCGTGATATCTTAATTAACCTGACATGATGATTTGCGCAATTAGTTAACACGAGCATTTTCCTTATAGCGTGTTTCTGCTTACTATTAGACTTACTGAAGATGAAATTTAGGGTGAAGTTGCTTCATTGTAGTCCAGAGATCATTGGAATCCTGAAAATAACCTTTACACTAGAAGTAAGACTTCATACATCAAGCCTCTCCTGCTCCTAGGTAGATGACGATTGCTAGATAAATTTTATCAGTAATATTTCTTAAAATCTTTTTTATAACAAGTAAATTGTTAAGGGCGAGCGAGCTTTAGCGTAATGGTTAGATGATCTGACTTTAAGATCATAATTCCAATCACTTTAGCTATGCAAAGGTAATGTTAATTATGCCGCATCCATCAACTCATCCTACATCTAATAATTTTAGGGGGCGTTTGGTTCGTTGTTATCTTGGTGTTATGTTATGTAATCTAAATGTCATGACATCTAGATGTCATCTTTTAACTAATAATTTTATAATTTTATAGAAGACTATTTATAGATGTCATTAAACCAAACAATTACTTTTTTTAGATAACATAACATAACGTCAAGATAACATTGAACCAAACGTCCCCTTAGTCTCATGACCCAAGGTATGTATACCTTTTTTAATAAAAGTTTCACGTTTCTTTATGCCAACTTGTGTGTTTTTTTACGAGTAATAACAAAGCTTTGGCAAGGTATTTGCATTACCATCAAAACCAGGCAGGCTTTGAGCTATTGCTTTAAGGTTTGAATTCCCATCCATAAAATTTTTTTCTTTCCACAGTTTCATTCATATGCCTGATGGTCACTGCATGCAATCAGAAGCGGAAATGGTGCTATTAGGCTTTGAGCTATTCCTTAAAACAAAAACAATATATTGACATATTCTGTTAAGTTATTATTTTACAATAATATTAAATATATTTAAATATTAAAAATTATTTTTATAAATTAGGATAAAGAAAAAAAAAATAAAAGTTTGAGTTAAAATAATAATTGAAAAATACTTAAACATATTTATAATGCTTAAACATGTATTTTTAATTTTTAAAAATAACAACAAATTAACTGTCAAATTTAACAAAATTCGTTAAAAAGGACATACGTGGAAAGCATTTTGAGCAGGAAGGACTCAGATGACACATTTTTGTTTTTATGAACTTGCGTGGAGTCCGAGTTCTACCCCAAGCGCTCGAAGGGAATTGCCCCCTTGCAGTTGTTATAAAAATAAAATAATAACTCCAGAGCTACTGTTTGTGATATTATAGCTATCTACGAAAGATAAATTCATAATTATTAGAAAATATGCCTTCTCACTAAACAGTCCAACTTAGAAGCATATAAAAAATTGTCATATGATCTACAAAGTAGCATCAGCAACAAAATTGCAGTGCAGTTAATATTGATTTTGACTATTAATTTCAATGTTTTTATATTTCATATCAATTATATCATACTAATTTCCTCTTAATTTGATGAAATTTACTCCCTTTTGACAACATGAATGACAAACATTTCCATCAATCCTAATACATCGAGAAGCACTGAACTCAGAAATTGGTATATATTGGTTCCTTTCTTGTTAAGGTGTTTTGATGTTTAGCAACTATTTTAAATTAGTTTATGGCTAATATATTTTGTTCATGTGTATTACATTTTAGAAAAAATTGACAGTCATTATGGCAAAATATTTTTATTTCAAATACGAACTCAATAGTGTCATTTCAACAAACTAGAATCGGAAAATTTGTTCTCCTATGTATCATCATTCTTTTCCTTGTAATCTATAACTCTTCCACATCATAGATTAAGTAGTTGATTATGTTGAAGTTGGGTAGATAGAGTTTTGAGCACTCTTTTCTATAAACTACAACTCTGCTCTATTACCTTTAATCAATAACTAGATCCATCAAAGTGTTTGATTGATCAAAGACAATCAGCTATCACTATTTGATCAATCAAAGACAATTGATTCAGGTAGAAAATCTAGTTTGATCGACCAAAGATAGTGGACCTTTAAGCTTGATCAATCAAAGCAACTCTTGTTAAATGAGATTTCTGTAAGTTTTGATCCAACTAATCGATCAAAATAATTTGATCGATCAAAGTCAGCCAAAATATAACCGTTAGACTCCAACGGCTAATGGCTTGATCGATTATGTGTTTAATCAAAGGCCACTAGGCTTGACTTTTTCTAGTCATTGGAGCCTTCTCTATTTAAGGGTTTGTGCTGGTTTTTTTTCTCTCTTCTTGAAAAATTGGAAAACCCTAAAGTTCTCATCTAACACAACCTTTCACAAGCTGAAAAAGGATGCAGATGACGAAGGAATAACAAATGATCCATGATCGGTGCATAAAAAGCTTCATGATCCATGGCTCGCTCAATTAGATAAGTTTTAGGGACGCGAAAAAAAGTCTTCCTTTACTGGATGGGGGGGAGAGAATTAGATAAACCAACACCCTCTAAAATAGAATAACAAGAAATCTCAGTGGCTCCTAGAACATCTAAGAGACTAATGTTCTGAAAAAAACTTGTTTCTCTTCTGCTACTCATACAAGTTTTGTACTAAAAGCTTGTAAATATTCTTATCATTGTACATATATATGCTACTAATCCGTAATTTCTTTAAACTTGCTAACTATAATGTTAGCGTATATATTTTCATTATTTTATATAAAGTCAATATTAGTGGGGCTTATACTGTTTTAAACTTACTCTATAATATTTGTGAAATTTTGGATGCCTTTATATAAATCTTTGACTATATTTATAAGTCTATACGTAGGTCTTCCAAAATTTTGCTTATAGTTCATCTTTTTATTTTTTTTATTTGAATAGCTTTTATAGTTCATCTTTGATACAAGTGATGCTGCTATATTGCTGTTGAACCTCTCATATCCAAGTACAAATGAAATGTTTTTTCATTGTGTACGTACGGGGTGAGAGTTTGGCCCAAAGATCGATGCTCACTCGATGTTCAGGCCAATAATTAACTCGAATCAAGATCAAGGCAAATTTGTTGAGCCGAGCCATGAACCACATTGATGGCTTGGTATATTTTTTGAGCCGAGTTAATTTGATCCGTGGTCAACTCAACCAACTCGAATCGAAATTGGTTCGTTTGCAATATAATTACCATTATATATATATAAATATATTATAATTTATATGTTTTATTTCAAAAATTTTAAACATGTGTGCTACAGATATATAAGCCATTATATATTTATATATTTATATTTACCATTCACTCTCCATTTCACATTTACACTTCCCAATAAACTCCTAAAAAACTCATCTATTCTACTGTATTTAAGGAGCACATGGCCCATACACCCCCCATAGCATAAGTACTACATTGATTCATCATAATTTAAAGTTTTAATACATTGAATTATTCAGTGAATGGATAATTCAATATATTTAAAGCCTTAAATTATGTACTTTACCGGGGCTACGTAGCATTTTTCTTTTGCTAATTGAATGTAAGAGGCGGATATTGCAGCTGTTCATTTCTGCAATGCTGCATAAGCCTACATCCTTTCACATTGAAATCCTGTTCTACATTTTTTGTCTCTCACTGACAATTCACTCGCCTCTCTGCTTTTCATTTTCTTGTTGGTTTCTCCTGCAAAACCCTAATCCTCCACTGCTCCATTGCTCATAAACGTACTCATAGTTGGCCAGTGGCTTCATCTTCCTGGTAACTATAACCTGTTTGTAGGTTTTCTCTGGCCAATATTGGATCTACTATCTCTTGCTTATTTACTTTCATTTTTGGTTCACTGTTTGGTGATACTTGTAATTTTTTTCTCTCTCTCAATTTTCACCTCAAGAACTCAAGCTATCTTTGATTTTTTTACCTTCATGCGAACTTATTTCTTTTTTTTGATAGCTATATCTTTGATTTTGTTTTTTTCTTCACACTTATTTGTTTATTTTCACTGCTATTGTTAGGTTTTTTACTTAGATCTATGTCTTCTATGGTATATGTTAGATTTAGATGATCTATGTCTTCTAAAAAAATCTATATCTTTGAACTTAATTATTTGTATGCTATACTACTCTGATCCTTTTTTTTTTCTTGCATCCATGTTATGCTACAGTTCATCTTTAGAGATTAAAATGATTTCTCTACAAATATTAATAGTTTTTCTTGTTAGTTTTTCTTTCTGTTTTCATACTATTGTGGCTTGTTTCTAGAGGATCAAAGTTTTTCTTTAGCCCCAGTTGTCTTACTTCTTTTTGTTTTATTTGTGATAGATTTATGTCTTGCATGGCTATGCATCCACATTAAGGGAACCTATATTGACTGTTGCTTCATCTATGATTATGTTTTTTCTTAAGCTTCTGATGACTATTTATGCTATTTTATTTTCTTTGCTGTGAGGTTTGATTATTTATGCATGCATGTCAGGATCTATACTAATTAGTGAAATCTTTATTGATTCTTGATATTGTTTTATATTCTCTACTGCTGGAGTTTTATTCCTTATGCATACATAATAAGATCTAATTGTGTTAATGAAATCTTTGTTGACTCTTGTTGTTATTTTATGTTCCCTACTGCTGGAGTTTTGATACATTTGCACTTCTATCAGCAATGTCAAACCAAAGTCATTCGAATGAACCAAATAGCTCCTCAGGTCAGCAAGAAGTAGAAGTTGCAGTTGTTCAAATCGCTGCGATTGCTTTTCCTGCTAAAGAGCCCGTATCAGTGGCTAAAAGTGACATTGAGGTAGATACGCATAAGGGTATTAAACGAAGATCAGATGTTTGGAACCAATATAGTCTAGTATCAGTGACAATTTGAGGCTAGACTATTGAAAAATATAAGTGAAATTACTATACTAAGGCTTACATTAAACAAGAAATTAACACATCTCAGCTAGATAAACATTTTCGTAATTACCATTGTAGCAAAATAAGTGAGGGTGAAGTGGAGAAAAAATAGAAGTTTTTCAATGTTGAGCTAGAAGATAGAAGATCTTAAAATAATTGAATCCTTGTGTGTATACAATTTATGATCATAGTAGAGTCAAGTTTACAATCGCTAAGATAATATTGCACATGAATATCCATTTATAATGGTTGAGTGCCACTGGTTTAACATTTTGTTGAAGTTATTAAACTCAAATTATAGAAAAATTTCAAGATTCACTAAAAAAGAAGAGTGCATGGAAGTTTATGAGCTCGAGAAAGAAAAGCTAAAACAAAAACTTAAATCAGTCGAGGGAGTTTCCTTAACTTGTGATTGCTGGACTTCTAACCAAACAATTGAATATGTATACCTCACCACATACTATATTGATATAGAGTGGAATTTACATGCTAGAGTGCTTAGTTTTATTAACCTGGACCCTCCATATAGCGGGACAACCATTGCAGAATTGCTATTTCAATTTTTTTGTTACAATCAGCGCTTCAAACCAAACTTGATACTATTACTTTAGATAATGTTTTGACGAATGATGTAGTAGTTAGAAATTTAAGGTCTCTTTTCAATAGAAGGTCCATATTTTTAATGCACTTGTTTGTTCTGAAAGTTGGATTATGGTTGCTCGTAAGAATTCTAATGGTCCAATAGTAAGTCTAATGTCCTTTTGAAATGTGTTACATATATTTTGTGGTTAAATGTGTTACAAATTTTGTTAAAAAAATTCTAATTTATTAACTTATAATTTATTATAGTACGACATATTAGTTGAAGAGAACTTAGCCATTTCCATTCCTGATAGTCTTGCTACCTCTTCTGGTTTGTGAAGAAAAATAGAAAATGATCAATGATGAGATCTTTTGTGCTGGTAAATTGCTAAATTTTTAATCAATCTGCTTTGTGAAGAAAATGATCATCAATCATGGGATCTCTACTATTGTTAATTTTTTGATTGTTGTGAGTTTGTAGGTTGATATTGATTATATGTGAAAAACTCGCTGTATTTTTGTAGACAAATTTTTTTGTATTGTGTAGTATTACACTATTTGCTTAGCCTATATTTAACTTTGCAGTTTGTGTTAGAGATTTGTGGTTGTATCTATAATGCAATTTCTAGCTTTAGTAGACTTATAGTTTGTTTTAGAGATTTGGAATTATTGCTACTGTATACTTCCTATGATGCAACAACAGATCATACTACACAAATTGAACAGATACTTATCTTGCTATTTGTTGCTGAGGGATTTTTGATATGTAGTAACTATAATTGGTTTCAATAAAATGAAATGATTGCAGATTTATAGATCTATTGAAGAACTAGTTAATATCATTATTTTGATTTTTCTATATCCCAAATAGTAATGACAATTTTTTGATGATGGCAATTATTTATCACTCATACCTCAAATCTTGAAAGTAGTTCAATACATGCATCGTAGTGACAATAAACTATGATATCTTTTTAAAATGATAACCGTTTATTAAATATATTTGTGTCACAATGTTAAATGGTAAAAATTCTCAAAAAAAATCATTGAAAAAGATCTACTATTAGTGAAAAATTATAGAGAATAATATTGTAAAATTCGAATTGATTTCATGCCTGAATTGTTGCAGAATAAGTTAAGAACCAATTAATTTGAAAAATTTAAATCGTAAAACTTTAGTTATTTAATTTGCCCATTGATCAATCAAAGTCAGATTGGCCTCAAATTTGGAGGTCAGGACTGTCTAACTAAGAACTTTAAGGCCCTGTTTGGCGTGAGGACCAAAACAGGATCAAAATAGTACTAGTTTAAAAAATAACAATAATAATAATAATAAATAAATTATTTTAATTATTCTACACAAATTTAATATAAAAAATAATATTTTACTTCACATACTCAATAATTTTTAATAAAAATATAAATTTTATTTCACATCTTAGATCAAAATACTCGATTTGAATATTTTGATTTAGAATGTGAAATAAAATTGATATTTTTATTTTAAATTGTTGAGTATGTAAAGTAAAATAATATTTTTTATATTTGAATTTGTGTAAAATGATTTATAAAATTTATTTATTATTATTATTATTTTTTTTAAATTAGTACTATTTTGATCCTGTTTTGATTCTGTTTTAGTCCTCACGTCAAACAGGGCCTAAGGCTCTGTTTGGTAATAAGAAAAAAAAAAAAAAAGATTTGGTTGGAATTTTTAGTGATTTTTGAAAAATGTGTATGATGTGAAATAAAGTAAGTTAGTTATATTAAAAATTGTGTATGATGTGAAATAAAATTGATTGATTTATTGAAAATTATGTTGAATGTGAAATAAAGTGATTGTTTAATGTTGGAATTTGTGTGAGATGAGATATAAAATAATTTTTTAAATTTTTTTAAAATAAATTTAAGATTTTAGCCATGAGTAATTTTAGTCATAATTTTTAGTTCATTGTCAAACAGGGCCTAAAAGTCCTCAATAAATTTCAAAATTAGAGTCCGTTTAGTTACCCGATAATTTGTTGACTTGTTAATATTTTATTAAGCTGAAATTGACATGAATTTCTCAAATTGGACCATCAAAATAAGTCAAAATCTAATTCATATAAGAAAATTTGTTAATAAGTTTAATTTCATAAAGTTAGACCTAGAGCATACCAATTGAAAAGAGATGCAAAAAATTTGTAAGTGAACTTTGATTGCGAAATTTCTATGTTTATTCACAAGTTCATGATCTCTTTCGCGCGGCTTTGTTTATATATTGATGATTTTGATTCCTTAGAAAAAATTTGATCAAAATTTTATCTTATTTACATAAATCTATCTGATTTTAATGTATATTGATTGTAGTTTATATATATTTATATATGAAATAATATGCATTTGACGTGGAATGTGGTGTATTAGTCTTTATTGGAGGATATTTCTGCACCAAAAGCTATTATATATTGTGGATATTTTAGATGTTAAAGAGACTGAAAGAATTAGAAAAAAAATTTTAAATATGAGGCAAAAAGTAATATGATTTTATCTTATAATATCTAAGTTTTTTACTTCTATAGTTTATATTTTTGTGATTTCAAAATTATATTGTTTACTTTTACAAATATTTATTCAAACATTTAAGCATTGCAGATGTTTCATTGATGTTAGTGTGATATGAACTTTAGGCCTTTCTTATAGTATATATTCTAAGGCACATTTCAATTCTAATAATGTATTTTTGTTCCTATCAAAAAAAAAATGTATTTTTGTTCTTCAAAACTAAATTTTGTTATATTTCTATTGTATTTATAATTTATTGGCCTTTCAACTATTATTTTTGTGTAATCAACTTTTGCTAATTATTTTTTAGGAGATTTGTATTGAGTGTCATTAATTTTATGTTAATAGTGAGTATATATCCATTATAAAATTATGTGCAAGTTAATTTTATATTGATATTATGTAGAAAAATATTTATATTCAAATTATATGATATGAAATTATTGAAAGCATAAAATTAAAATAATAGAAATCAATTCATACTAAAAATTTTTGTTAATTTATAAGTATTTCAAATATAATTAATGGTATAATATGCTTATTAAATAAAATAATAATAATTGTAATTAGTAATTATTAAATGAATTAAGAATAACAATAATAATTTACTCTTGTTATGTACATATAATCGTGCTACATAACAAGAGTCTTAATTTTTGTAAAAAAGTTAACGACCTATACGTTATAAAAATATTTACTCTCGTAAAAAACACCAACAATTTACAAGTAACAAGAGGTTCTATTTTTGTTAAATAAGATTTAACGGTGTTGGTACACTTGAACAACACAATAATTTTATTGTTAAGATAATTTTACTCTTGTAAAATGAAAAAAAAAATTATAAAAAGAGTAGACTCTTGTTGAATACAAAAATTTTAACAAGAGGCCAAAAATTTTTGCCATTAAGTTACCATAAATGCTTTTACTAAAAAGTATCATATAAGTTGTCTACTTATATTAGATGAACATCACAAGAGTTTTGTTGTAAGTTAATAAGAGAATTTGCTCTTATTAACCTACTAAGTTTGTTTCTAAGATGTGTTTGTGAGTTTCACTCTCAGATTTTCGAACGTTATGGCTAGTTTTGAAGGTCGTTGAAGAGAATTGTCTGTCTATTTCTAGTAGCTCGTGCTTGTTGCTATATTCTAGGAATATTTGCTGGTATCGTATTCTAAGAATATTTATTAATTGCTATATATTGGGCATATTTGGATACATCTTGTTTGGTTGGAGGATAAATTTGAGTAAGAAAAGAGAAAATATTTTATTTTATAGAGTTGATGAGAAATAATTTATTTTAATATTAGGAGGTGTGTAGCATGTGAAAAAAAGTTGATTTTAAGGTTTGAATTTGTGTTGGATGTGAAATACAACAATAACAACAACAACAACCAAGCCTTAATCCCACTAGGTGGGGTCGGCTACATGAATCCTTTGTTTCTATTGTGTTCTATCAGTTACCAAATTCTTATCTAAGTTTAAGTAACTAAGATCACTCCTTATAGTTTCTTGTCATGTCTTCTTTGGTCTCCTTCTTCCTATTTGTTGGATGTGAA
>JAEMOT010000986.1:9362-45081 GCA_019297695.1 Apostasia ramifera | reverse complement strand
TGTTGGATGTGAAATAAAGTTATTAAAATTTATAATAAATTTAAAATATTATTATTATATTTTTTTGCCCAATTTTTGGTATTTGCCAAATAAGGCTATTTTAAGGTTGTTTGGTTGGGTGTTAAATTTAGGTAAAAAAAAGAGAAAATATTTTATTTTATAGAGTTGATGGGAAAGAAATTTATAATAATATTGAGAGTTATATATGATATAAAATAAAGTTGATTTTAAAGTTAAAATATGGTGTTGGATGTGAAATAAAATTAATTTTTAAAGTTAAAATTTGTGTTGGATATAAAATAAAGTTATTAAAATTTATAATAAATTTAAAATATTATTAAAATATTTTTTTTTTTATTTTTAGACTTTAACCAAACCAGCTCATATTTTTGTAAAGAAAGTAAAAAAAAAGATTAGTTTAGATAATTCAAGCTAGCTCAAATAAGCATTGAGCTAGCACTAAAATTCAAAATTGTCATTATTTTAATATATTTTGAGCTGATTGGATTAACTATCGACTCGGCTCAAACTCAAGCAGTATCTACAATCTGAGCCAGCTCGAACTCGAATAGTTTAAGGTTCAAGCTGATTTCGAGTTTGTCATGTATAATTCAACTCGAAGTCGAATCGTTCTCACCCCTATGTATCACTAAAGAAATTTTGTTTTCACATGTTTGCTCTTTAATAAACTATTGTTATGTTACTATATTACTTTGTGTCATACTAAAATTACTTTGTTATTTTACTACAATCAGAACACTATATATTCCATTTTCTCAATAATATTATGAGCAAGTCTAGCAATCATATCATGCCTGCAAACTCAATGATTGAAGCATCTCTATAGATCCTTAATTTGATCAGTTCGCGATAATAATTTATAATTTACATTAATGTTATACGTTCTAGTTAGCTTGTTGAATGCACGCGCCTTCTCAGTAGTTGCAGATGTCAATGAATGTAGTCCATATCAATATTATGAATGTAATATATGAATAGCTTTAAGTTGTTTTCAAAGCGATCAAATCCTTTTGATTTTTGAGTTAAATTAAGTTAAATTATATTTTTCAATAAAAATATTTTTAATTTATATTAAATATATTAAAATATAATATCATAAATTTACTATTAAATTTATGCATAAAAATTTAATATTACTTATTTTATGTAAAATATTATAATATATTTATATATATAAATATTTTTATTATATTTAAAAAATTAATATATATATATATATACATTGAATTGATTTTAAATAAAATAAAATAAAATACGGGCGAATTTTAATTTTAGTAAATAAAATTGCCACCAATGGCGTTCAGCACAAGGAGGATGTGAAGCAGCCGTGGTTGTACAGTGAGGGTGTTAATATGGATCAAAGATCAAAAATCGATCTAAAATTAAATCAATTTTAGATCGAATTGAAATTGAATTGATTTAAATGAGCCGACTAACAAGTCAAAAATTTAGCTCGGTAATAATTTTGAGCTGATTTTGAGCCAGGTAGGCTCGGCGCAATCCGGCTCGAATTAAAATACATTTTATATTATAATATATATATATATAATATATATTAAATATAATATATATGTTATATAATATATATATATATATTATAAATTGAGCTGATCTCGAGCCGGATCGAGTTGTTCTTACCCGGTTTGAGATCGGCTAAAAAAAATTGAGATTTGATTCATTTTCGAGCCGGCTCGAAGTCAATTGGAATGGACTCGAGCCGGCTCGAAGTCGAATTCAATCGAGTTTGAGTCAATTTTGAGTCGATTAAAATGTGATCAATTAGATTTTGAGTCGATATTGACTCGGCTTAAAATCGGATCGCTAACTGTCTTAGTTGTTCGCAGTGATATTTGTCTCTTTTTTTTTCTCTGATGGGGAAGTAATGATTTGACTTGATAATGACCGTTGGATTGGTCAATCTCGGCAGCGGGGCATCTATCGAAGACAATGTGCTCCTCCGTAGAGTCAATAAAAGCCAGGCATGTGGGCCCCACATGATATGTATTGCTGTGGCCATGCAAACAACGGCGAAGGAACGCTATTTTTTTATTATTTTATAAAACTTTTTATTATATAAATTTTTTATTTATATACATACACTAAATCAAAAAAATAAATAAATACAAAATACAAAATATTTCATAAGCACAAAAATACTAAATAATAAATAAAAATTACTACGGTGGAAATTTCTTTCGGTTATAATATGCTACCTAATTCATATTTTAATTTAATAATGTATTTCAATCATTATGATATTAATCAACTCTATAAATTATTAATATATTATTATTTAATAAAATATCCAATTAACATAAACGAGATTATTCTTAACATTAGAATATCATGGTACGATGACTCATGCTTTATTACTGTTAAGGGTGTGCATTCGGTTTAAATGGTTGATTTGGTGATCAAACTAAAAAAAAGATTGGATTCGATTTTAAATTTAATTAAACCAACCAATCAAATTATATTATAAACTAAATCAAACCAACCAAATAAATATCAGTTCGGTTTAGTTTGATTAAAATTATATTTTTGGTCTGCAACTCTTTGATCTACAGTGCAAACCGCGCAAGTCGCGTAACCCTAAATAATCTGAAACTTCTCAGTCGGTCAAATCAGCCTTCTTTCTCGCGAACCCGTCTATGAGCGAATCCAAATCGGCAAATTGCCAATTGAACCGGCCCAATATAAATACGTGGGTTATTCGGTTAATTCGGTCGGTTTGGTTTCCAAACATGTGAAACCGAACCCAAACCAATTAACCGAAATATTCAAAATATCAAACCATCACCAAACCGCTAGATTCTAAACCAAACCAAACAGTTAAATTTAAATAGTTCGGTTCGATTTGTCGGTTTAAACTAAAATTTGCACACCCCTAATTACTATTTTGTTTTGACAAATTTTAAGTTCTTATGATAGATAAGTATTTCAAATATGTAATAATTCTATTTCAATATTTATATATTTAAAATATATTGTAATTTATTTCAGTAAATATTTAACATCAAATTATAAAGTAACTTGACTAAAGTTAGTATGTTCAACAATATACTAATTAAATCGTATTCAATTTAATAGTCTGATTTAATTATTTTAATAATAATTAAATTATATAAATTATTAATGCATTATTAATGAATAAAATATAAAATTAACTCAAAACAAAATAATTTTTTCCTATGGATTGTATTGTTGAATCATATTATATTATATAATTGATATTGTAAAATTTTTGCTATTTTAGAGTTCATTTAATATTTTAAAAAATCTTGAAAAAAAATAAGATATTATAATTCTAATTAAATATAATTTATATATCTAAAATCTATTATAATATTTCCAACAAATATTTGACATCCAAGCGAAGACTTAACAATATATTAGTTGGATCATATTTTAAGTTATTAATCTAATTTAATAATTTTGATGAATTCAACTCTATAAATAATTAATATATTATTATCTAATAAAATATTAAATTAACACAAAAAAGAGATTATAATAATTGATATCTCAAAATTTTATTTAATTTTAGTTTCATTCTATAAATAAAAAATTATGAAAATTATAATATATTAAATTTATATTTAAATATAATTTATATATCTCAATATTATTGAATCCTATTTAAATGTAAGTTAGACTTTTGGCAATTGCGGCCAAGCTTGATGGCGAATTTTGTACGTACTCAAGACTATCGTGTCCGTGCCCTGAATCATGCTCAACTACAGAAATATCCATAATTATCATTTAAATATGTGTATTTATGTTTTTATGTTACGTAATATATTCATTTTTATATAAGCAAAAGTATATTTTAGTTATATTGCATAAATAAAATTATATTTAAATCATATTTTTATTGTAAAAATTGTATTTTAATTTGGTATTTAGGAATTAAATTTATATTTGAATAGAGTTTATACACTAAAAATCTTATAATTGAAATCATTTTTTATTATAATAGTTAAAATTACATCCGATAAGATAAATTATATTTGAATATTATTTGCATAATTAAATCGTTTTCAAATATAATTTGTATAATTAGGGTTAGAATTTCACAGTCAAAAATCGGATTTAAATACAATTTATATGCCACATAAAATATATTTAAATATAATTAGTGCAATTTAAATTAAATCCTAATGTAATTTATTATATTCAAATATAATTTTTATAGTTTAATTTAGAATTTTAAAATTTAAATTATGTTTTAGTACTATTTATTAAAAATATATTTAATTTAAATTTACCAAAAAAATATTAAATTATGTTACCATCTTTTTGAAAATCTAAAGAGAAAAAGAGCGAGAAAGAAGGGGTTGGGCTGCCTACCCCTCCACCAATAAGCAACTACATAAAGCTCCACGCCCCCTAAAACTAACACTAAAAAAATTAAAGGATCAAATTATAATTTGTTAGATCCTAAGATCACGATCAAGTCAAAATTGGAAGACTAAATTATAATTAATAAGTTTTGTTGCAAAGAATTAAGACCTAAAGGGAAGTTCATGATAAGTTAGGAGATCAAATTGTAATTTTTATGATCTAAAATTAAGAGAAATTGAACAACTAAATTACAATATCTATTATAATGAATTAGAACCTAAGATGAATATTAAGACAAATTAAGGTCCAGAAATTAAAACCTAAAACCAAGAGTGAAAAAAATTGAGGAACCGAATTATATTATTTTAGCACATAAGTTTAAGATAAAGAAAAAAATAAGTAACCAACTTGTAATTGTTATTATAAGAAATTAAATCCAAAGGGCTTATTTGATTGGAGGATACATTTAGGTAGGAAAAGAGAAAATATTTTATTTTATAGAGTTGATGAGAAAAAAAATTATTTTAATATTGGGAGGTGTGTTGGATTTGAAATAAAGTTGATTTTGAGGTTGAAATTTGTATTGGATGTGAAATAAAATATTTTAAATTTATAATAAATTTAAAATATTATTAAAAAAAATTGCTCATTTTTGAATAATTACCAAACATGCCCTTAGACTATGTCCAAGAGAAATTCGGACATCAAATTATTACTTTTTAGAATTTAAGACAAAAATTGAGAAAAATTAAGGATTAAATTATAATTTTTATTATAAAAAATTAGGAC
This sequence comes from Apostasia ramifera, assembly GCA_019297695.1. Taxonomy (NCBI): domain Eukaryota; kingdom Viridiplantae; phylum Streptophyta; class Magnoliopsida; order Asparagales; family Orchidaceae; genus Apostasia; species Apostasia ramifera. Next base: position 39,927 of record JAEMOT010000986.1, on the reverse strand, counting down.
GTAAAATCAATGTTAAGAGAAATTAGGTGATAAAATTATAATTTCTTGGGGCCGGAGCATGTCTAAGATTGAAATGTGAAGTTTGGATCTAAAATTAAGACTAAGAATAATTGAGAAATCACGCTATAATTGTCACAAGAAACAGGTTTTGTCCTCTTGATTTTAACAATAAATCAAAAAGAAACAAAAAGTTGTAATTTTTTATTCAAATGTAGCAAGTAGAAATTATGAAAATTATTTCCTAATTTCTCATAGATTTGGGCTGTCAGTCAGCTGCCACTTAAAACTATGAGCTAGAAATGAGTTGAGTTAAAATGAATTAAAAAAAAATTAAAATGTGACAATGTTAGACTCAAATGTAAGATATAAAGATTATGATGACTTTTTTATAATTTTTCACAACTTAGACTAAAAGAAAAAAATAATAATCATATACTCAAATGTAAAAAGTAAAAATTGTGAACATTAATTTATAATTTTTCATAATGCGCCCCACTGCCCATAAGCGGAATTGACTGGTGTGAGAGAAATTATTTTATATTTTTTTTAAATTTATTTAACAGTAAATAGGATAAAACATTTTTTTAGTAAAATTAAACTAAAAGTTATCATTATTTTGTATTTGACTTTAACAACTGGACCGTAATTTTTTTTTTTTATATAACTAAGCTGATATCAGAAGGTAAATTTTGACTTATAGATAAAAATTTTGGCAATATAAGTTTAGCTATTATTAATATTTTTAAAATAAATAAGCAAATTGTTTGGTGCATTTACGCTAAAGGATACCCTTTGATACTGTTTTTTTTTTTGGATAATTACCTACATGCCACACAATTTAGTTTTATTTATGCCTCTCATCCATTCTTAGTTAATTATGCTATGCACACTCAAAACATTACAAAATCTTACATACATACATTTGAGTTAAAACTTAATCAAAATCTATTTGAAAAAAAAAAATTCTGTTTGTAAATCATTAAAATTATATTTTTACTCTTAATGGTACATATCTTTCTCTTCCTCAATACCACACTAAAGCACTGATTTGTCCTAAAATCAATTCACGTCGCGGATGTCTCATTCCTTTGCTGCCCCCTAAACATTAAGGTTTTAGGATTTTCACTCAAAATATATTTAAATATTTTTAAAATAATATGATGAATGGTTCAGATTTTTTGTAATCTAACTATAGTTAAGTTATTGAAAAATTATGATTACTCATTATAATAAAAATAAGTTAAAATGTGTGTATGTAAGATTAATTTTGTAATGTTTTGAGTGTGCATAGCGTAATTAACTAAGAATTGATGGATAAAATATAAATAAAATTAAATTGTGTGGCATGTAGGTAATTATCTTTTTTTCTTTTTTTTCTTTTGACAATTTAACGGTGCGTTAATGAAAATCGCTTTGGTTTTTAGAAATATCTTACCTACTATGCACTTAACTATATTAGACGGCTAATTAATTATAGTCATGCTTAATTCTAATTGGTTCATTAATTATGATTATATGTGTAATTCCTCTAAAAAAATGAATGTATTTGAGTAGAATAATAATACATTCAAAAATTGTATTAATGAGATAGTATATTCAAGCCACATTTAATTGTAGTATATTTTAAATTTTTTTTAAAAATAAAAAGAAAAAGTATTTTAATATCATGATATAAACTATAATTAATTTATTACTGAGAATTGCGTTGAATATAAATTAAAATTATTTTTTTAATTAAATATGTAAAAGAAGTGAAATAACTGATATCATATTGTAACATTGTTTGGTTCAATACATATTTTGTGGTTGGCTCTGATATCATATTGTAATATTCCGTGATCTCATTGTAGAGGTATTGTCCATTTTAATTTTAAGAAAAACTGCGTGACTTGAGCACTTTCTAGGAGGTCACCCATCCCAGTGCTGCTCCAGCTCAAGCGCGCTCAACTATGAAGTTTTTGATCATTAATCTCACTATTTTACCCCAAAAGGAGCCTCTATTATTTGAGATCACGTTATCTACTTATACAGCTCTGGATCTCCCTCTATTTTCGATGTGAGATAATTCATTCCTATGCCCCTCTCATTACTCATTATTCGACCTAAAAGCCTGCCCGGAGCTGCACTTTGCCTCAGTGATTCCTTTCTCTTAGGACATCACCCGACAATCACTCCCCGCCCTCTTCGGCCACAGGCATCACTATTGTAATATCCGGTGATCTCATTGTAGAGGTATTGTCCGCTTTGGATTTAAGAAAACTGCGTGATTTGAGCATTTTCCAGGAGGTCACCCATCCCAGTGCTGCTCTAGCCCAAACATGCTCAACTATGGAGTTTTCCATCATTAGCCTCACAGTTTTGCCCCAAAAAGCGCCTCTACTATTTGAGATCATATTATCTATTTATACAGCTAAGAATCTCCCTCCCTTTCTGATATGGGACGATTCATTTTTGTGCCCCTCTCACCACTCATTACTCGGCCTAGAAGACTGCCAGGAGCCGCACTTTGCCTCAGTGGTTCCTTTCTCTTAGGACATCACCCAGCGTCACTCCCCGCCCTCTTCGGCCACGGGTGTCACAAGCCCACCAGCTTCCGCCTGGTTCGAGAACGAACCATATCGTACTGTAGGAGATCGGCTCTGATACCATATTGTAACATCTCATGATCCATTATAGAGGTATTATCTGCTTTACCTTTAGGAAAATTGCGTGACTTGAGCATTTCTCAGGAGGTCACCCATCTCAGTGCTACTCCAGTCTAAGCACGCTCAACTATGGAGTTTTTTCCATCATTATCTTGCGATTTTGCCCAAAAAGATGTCTCTACTATTTGAGATCACGTTATCTACTTATACAGCTCAGGATCTCCCTCCCTTTTCGATGTGAGACGATTCATTCCTGTGCCCCTCTCACCACTCATTTCTCACCCTAGAAGCCTGCTAGGAGCCGCACTGAGTGCCTCAATGATTCATTTCTCTTAGGACATTACTTGGCGTCACTTCTCACCCTCTTCAACCACGGGCGTCACAGGGAGAGGCGCCTTTTGGGGCAAAACTGTGAGACTAATGATGGAAAACTTCATAGTTGAGCTTGCTTTAGCTGGAGTAGTACTGGGATGGGTGACCTCCTGGGAAGTGCTTAAGTCACGCAGTTCTCCTAAAGCCAAAGCAGATAATACCTTTACAATGAGATCACAGAATATTATAATATGGTACAATAAGATCACGGGATATTACATACTACTTGTACCTCACACTAATCCTACAAACTCTTTACCTCCATTGGAGCAGCATATACCTTTGATTCCAAAGAGTGTAGTTAAAGAGTGGTTCCATGCCAAGCCTTAAGGCGGCATACAAAAATATTTGGTTAAACAGAAGGGACATTGTCCATCTGACAGCACATGGTCGACATCATAGTGCATGCACTCCTACAACCCTAGGACTACACCCGCGGCAGAAAAATACTTTGGCGCCAAGTGATCAGAAGGTCTATTAAGTTTCGTATGTATTAAAGTGAATATAATGGATTGACTAATTAGGTTTTAATTATGTCCAACAATTTCAATTTCCCAAGCTTAAATAATTATTCAAGCTCTTCCTGGCTATAAATTGAGGCAATTGGCTCTTCCTGGCTTTGTATCGTGGGAGATAAATTAAAGAGAGAAAACAGCACACCACAGTACTGATCATCAAAATTCACATGGCCGCCGGAGAGCTTAAGAAGGGTATAGCCGAATATTACGATGAGGCGACGCCGGTTATTGAGTCTCTTTTGGGAGACCACATCCACCATGGCTTCTATGATCCGGGCGCCACCTCCCTCACCGCCGCCGACCACCACCGAGCTCCAATACGCACTATTGAGGAGACTCTTGCCTTTGCCGGCATTGCCGGTCCTTTTTTTTTAATATATATATATATACTTTACTATATATAGCTTGTTCTTCTTTAATTTTGTACCTTGTATTATTATTTTTTATTCATTTGCCAAATACTATAACTCACTTCACTTTAAATGAGAATTATAGTGGCATGAATTCAAATTCAAGACTCCTTAATTTCAATCAAACTCCCTCCCTATTAATGAGACTCAATATGCACCATTCTCCTCTTGTTACTAGTTCTTTTTTTTTTATATACTTTACTACTGTTTGCTTTTCTTTTTTATCTTTTATTATTATTTTTTATTTGTTTGTTAAATACAGTAACCCCCTCCATTTTAAATGAGAATTATAGTAAAATAAATTTTAACTCAGGACTCCGCAAGCTTCCTCCCTACTAATGAGACCCAATACGCACCATCGAGGAGACCCTTCCCTTTGTCGACAGTACTAGTTCTTTTTTATACTTTATTAGAGCTCGTTCTTCTTTTTGTACCTTTTATTATTATTATTTATTTATTTGTCAAATATTATAACTCCTTTTATTTTAAATGAGAATTATAGTATTGTAAATTCAAACTTAAGACTTCCTACTTTCAGGCAAGCTCTCTCCCTATTAGACTACACTGGTTCTTCTTTTTCTATCGGATGATAATCAATTATCTCTTTCAATTCAACACTACTACATACCATATTAGATATTGATTATTTTCTCAGAGGCATATTTTCTGCAAGTTCTTCCATCCTTACCTGGCCCTTGCAAGTTGTGACACAAAATACCAGAGAAATATGAAACGATCGATCTCTGTTGTTTCTGTGGGCATAATGCCATCCACAGAGCTATATATCTTATGCAAATACATTTGATTCACGATTTCATTCTAGTGTTATTCAGATATATTCAAATATAATTTTTATTTCTTATTTTTTAACATTTTTATTGAAATTATTTAATAATGATCATATATATTATGTATTTTAATAACCACTAGAATGATCATATATGTATGTAAAATATAATAAAATTACTAAATTTTTACGTCCATTATTTTGGATTAGTGAAAAAAATAAGTTATATATGTTATATAATTTAAAGAAAAATCCCATAACAAATTTTATTTTATATTGTAATATTTTTCAATATCAACCTTGTAGGATATCACGAAATTTATAAAATTTGCCTAAGTTTCTAAATTTTACTTAAGTAAAAAATAAATAATAGATTAGGATGTACTTTTTCTGAGAATATAAAATTATTCCTAAACTATAACTACTAGTTTAAGCTTTTAGGTCTGTTGGTAATTGAAGAAATTTAATCTAGTATCAAAATTAGAGATCTTGAATTCGAGTCACAATGCTCCCTATTTATCCTAAACAGAAGGTTAAAAAAAGGAACAAACATGAGTTAATTGTCTATGTTGCAAAATACGTAATATATACAATTTTTGTGTGAGGAGACTTATAAGAATATAAAATTATTTTTGTATCATAACCTACTAGCTCAAAATTTTAAATCAGTTGGCAACGCGAGATTTAATACTATCTAGTCTAACAAGTAAAAAATATTTTTAACACTCAAAATATTGAAGATAATTATATAGTATTTGACATGGGATTTCAACGCATTATTACCATAAGCTAGACAACTAGCTTAATCTCAAGATATTTTTGAATTCTTCCCTAGACCTAAATAGACTCAAGAGGATAACATAAAAGACATGAATTATCAACTCAATTCGTCTTCCTCAGCTTTCAAAGGTTGAAATGATCTTCGCCCAGTTCACTATACTCGACTTCATCATAGTATTCATCATTAGCAATGGATATCCAGATAGAAGTACCTTTTTTTAGCTCAAGTCTTTGATTTGTCATGATCACCACTAGGTCTTACATTCTATATTGTGCTAAAGGATTACTTTACAAGATTTGTGGCCATATATACAAATCTTCATTATAATACGTATTTTATCTTCTAATTCTTATAAAAACTAAAGATTTTCAACAAGCTTCTTCATCTTGACTCCTTTATCGGTGGATGGTCATTTTGAGGACTCCTTCAGGATTGACTATGCCTTCGACATATGGGGGGGTATCATCAACACTAAAATGGTGATCGATTTAGTACTCTTACACCTAAATATGGAATAAATTACAATCCCCTTGGGTTAGAAATTCTCCATATATTTCCCCTAAGGGATTGCATGACATGATCAAGCTTGAGTAACTTGTCAAAAAGAAGGTTATAACATGGACTTGAGTAAAATATGAAAGAGGGAAGGAAGAATAAGCTCTCTCCTCTTCTTCATTTGTGACTGGGTGAGGAAGAGGTGAGTATTCTCTATTGCTTGGGTTGATCGGCGATGCTTCCTTCGAAGAAAAAGTAGTCATATTTGCTAGTCTGTATTGTATCTAATTTCTCTGCTAACTTGCCACATGTATGAACACATGAGGAAGTTTGTCTAGATCAAAATAATAATAATAATAATAATAGAATGATTATTATGATCTCAATAAGAATACATATGTTATATATAGGGGTTCTTGCAGATTATCCAATAGAGAAGAGGCCAAAGAGGATAGTCGATGTTGGGTGTGGTTTTGGGGGCAGTTCAAGGTATCTAGCAAAGAGGTTTGGAGCACAAATTCAGGCAATTACTTTGAGCCCTGTTCAAGTTAAGAGGGCTCAAGAACTTGCCATGGCTGAGGGACTTGATAGCCAGGTTTGGTTCTGAACATAAAATACATATCATGAATTGAATAATGTTATTAATTCCACTATATTATGTCAATGCATGTAAAATCTACATATTTTTATGTTATTAATACATATAATGATGTGTATTCATTTGATTTTCCAAGCAGATTACATTCCAGATTGCAGATGCTTTGGACCAACCTTTTCCTGACGGACATTTTGATTTGGTCTGGTCTATGGAAAGCGGTGAACACATGCCTGACAAAGAAAAGGTTTTCATTTCATTAGCAGCTGCCTATTTATCGATATAAATTAAGCAAAATAAACAAATGTTAATTTTGTTCTTTCAGTTCTTTAGAGAGTTGGTGCGGGTTGCGGCTCCAGGTGCCACCATCATAATTGTTACGTGGTGCCACAGAGATCTTTCACCCAATGAGGAAAATCTGAAGCCTGATGAGATCAATCTCTTGAACAAGATATGCGATGGACTTTACTTGCCCGCGTGGTGCTCTGGAGCTGATTATCTTAAGATTGCCAACTCCTTGTCACTTGTGGTAAATCATTTGAGTCTACCTTAAGCAGCTTAACTTTTTAGTTCGGCAGCCTACATTATGTTGGTATCCAAACTGCTTTTCCATGTTAGTAAGTTAAGCTACTTAAGTCTCGCTTGCAACCAAACAAACATCTAATACGTACTTTAAGCCGCTAAATAAATTGTGAGTTAAATAGCTTAACTTTAAGCTATATAAGAAATAATTTTTTAGTTGCTTAAGCTAGCTCAAACTAAGCAACTACTTGGAAGACAACTTAAGGTTAAAGCAGACTAAAAAGTAATTTTCGACCCCATAAATAATGCTAAACTTTGATTTCAATTAAGATTAGTATATATTAATAATATCACATGGACAAAAAATTGATTCTACTTTTATGGCATCAATGCCCCATATCAAATAATATTAATTAGCCTCATGATTTAAGATCATTTATGAAAAATACGTAGCAGTACTCAAAAAGTTAAGTTGTATCCAACCAAAAAGAACTGAAGTTTTAGAAAAAAAAATTTTGGAAGGTATATATGTTCAAATATTCTTCTTAGAAAAAAAAAACTTAATAAAGTTCCATGAACATAATATAAATAGTTTTGTATATTACTTTTGAAGGACATTAAGACGACAGATTGGTCAGAAAATGTTGCACCATTTTGGCATGTTGTCCTTCGATCGACATTAACATGGCGCGGCATTATAGCTCATCTACGCTGTGGTGATTATTGATTTTTTTCTTATTCTTAATTATTATTTTGTATTAAGTTGCTACCAATTTCTATCTCCTTTGAATAGTTTTATTTTGATTGTTGCTTATTCTTTCTCTCAGGATGGAAAACTATAAAGGGGACGCTTGCGGTACCTCACATGATCAAGGGCTATGACCAGAAACTTATAAAATATGTCATCATCACATGCCGCAAACCGTATAAATAGTTTTATTTGGCTTCTATTTGGCTTACATATAATATATATGCTAAGATATAAGATGTGAGGCAGACTATATGCTCAAAGTTAGTGGTGACTGAAGCTTTCATATGTATGCATGTAATGCTAATATGATGCTTAATTAAGTTTAAGGGTTTGTGGTATATACATATAGGAGCATTCTCAAATAGGACAATAACCTTACTTTGCAAACAAATTAAGCCTAGCTAATAGACTACTAAATTTGTGCAAATTTCACATCTACATAAAATCTTATGGCTTTTTTTTCGTCTAAACTGTTTCAATGAATGTAATCTCTCAACGTATATATCTTTTTTATGACGATTTAACTTTATCATTTATTGATTTTGAAGTGCAACTAAAATGAATTTTTTTTTTAAAAAAAATGCAGATCTACTTCACCTAATTAACCTTATTTATATTGTTTTAAAAAGATACTAAGAAATTGAATTGGTCATTTTTATTTTGGAAATTTTGATTAAATTTCAAAACATAACGATTTTTATGAAGTCACTTCTTCCAAAGAATATCTATTAATCATGTCTCACACCTCTTTTGGCTTTGCACCAAGGCAAGAAAAGCGTGCATGGAGCCTCTTTGCACTCGGTTTCTATTGACGTGAGAAGGGGGATCCCGAGAGACAGCGGTACGCAGAAGGCTAAGCCTGATAATTAAGACTTAAACGAGAGAGAAAAACATCCAGAAAAGTACACAGAGATTTAAGGGGTTCAGGGATGGGATCCCCTACGTCCACCGGACCAGCTTGAAGTTTTTCACTATATCTCAAGAAAGAGAGCTACTTGGGCTCAGTACAAGAGTAAAAATAGTAGAAAAAAAAAGATTCGGAGGATTCCAACCTCCTGCCTGAAGCCTATTCAAGGGTATTTATAGGCGGGAGGTAGTGGAGCTTCGTCCGAATTTTTCGGAGTAGGATAATATATACAATTGCTGAGCCCGTACTAGTAGCCTCACCGCTGTCGGCCGCCGGGGGAGCTAGAGGTAGTGGGTGGATAGCTTGTCCCCTTGATCTTCGTACTTTCCTAGAAATCTGTAGTAGCTGGAGCACGCGAGTCCTTGGTTGGTGTGACTGGCAGGAACATGCACCATTGAAAATGGTGCATTCGTGGCATGCTGATAGCGACAGGTGCAACAAAGACACATCATCACCGATGATGTTGGAAGACGGCTCAAAATATCTTAGGCCTAGGGAGAGCTGAGATATATCGTCCCCGATATTATGGGACTGCTGTAGCTCAGTCCTCATCAACGAGGTTTAGTGGAAGGCTGAATCGTCGGGGTCGAGATTTGAGATCTACAAAAGCAAAGCTTATTAATTAGTGGTTAATCATGATGGAGGATTAGCGTGCCTCTTAAGATGCCATATGTATGGCTGAAATGCAGTGCTGGAATCACGTGTTAACAGTTTCTGAGTGCTTTCCTGAGAGATGCTTACTAGCTTTAATTTGTTTCATCATAAGGGTACTTTGTTAGAAATTGCAATCTTTTGTGCCATCCTTTAGAGCTTGTGAACCTTACGCTGCCAGCTCATTTTCGAAGGAACACCATTTTTGTTTGCAAAAACCATGGAAAGAGCTAGCAAGATCATTGAAGACTACACCAGTCGTAATTTGATTGAGCAGTTGTTCACTCAATCAAATAAGCTCTCAAAATTCTGGAAACCCCCAAAAGAAAGATTGGTCAAGATCAATGTTGATGCTGTAGTGAGAAAAAACCTTGACTTCATTGGAGTTGGTGTGATAATCAGAGACCACCTCAAAGTTATCAATGCAATAATGTCAAGGAAGATCAAGGAAAGTTTTACTCCAATTCCATACCTTGCAGAATGCTTGGCAATAGGGTTGTCCTTGAGTTGATTTTGATCAACTCTTTTTGCCCTGGTGGGTCTCTCTCTCATTTCATAAAAGTCTGGAAATATAGATTGAGTCTAAATCAACTCAAAATATAAGAATTTGACTTAAAATAGGTAATGCTCGATTTGAGTACGTTAATTTGATTTGAATTTAGAGGTGTGTTTGGTTCAATTTATATATTAGAAATAAAAAATATAAAAATTATGTTTATATGATATAATATTACTATTAATTTTGCATTTATAAATATATTTAACTGTTTATATGAATGTAATATTTTGATCTTAACAAATTTCTTTCAGCAAATATATTAATATTAAATCAAAGACTAAATTTACTTGATATTTTTTTAATATATTTAAAAGCATGCATGTTAGCTATATCATATTTCAATTTTATAATTTAATTATGATAAAAAAAATTATGATTTAATTCAACTATTTTAATATTAATTTGGCTCTATTAATTTTAATGTAGTATTATCTAATAAAATACTATGTTAATTTGAAAAGTGATAATTAGTCCTAGCATGCTAGGAATTAATCTCATTTAACTGATAAAAGTACAACAAAAATAGAATTAATGAAAATAATAAGAGCAAAATAGATGACAAAGAGACGCTAAATTTACGTAGTTCAGCCCACAATTTTTTCGGGTCAACGTCCATGGAGAGAAAACAAGAAAATTCACTATCGCAGACCATAATACAAGTATAGTCATATAATGAAAAAAATAAGCTCTCAACCCTAATTCCCAATACACCCAACCTCATAATAAAAAAAGCCTCAAAATTAAACTCTTTTTTCATAAAAGAAAAACACTCTCAATTTCAAAATAAAAGAACATAATTGAAAAGAGCTTAAAAAAAAGAATTTCAAAAATTTTCTTTACTTCTCTTCTTGCCTCCTTGAATCTTAATTTGCTTGATGGAATGATTTAATTTCTTATTATGCCTTTATAATGGCCTATTTATAGTCAAAGATTTGAACCAAGTCTAAATTTTTATTTTTACCAAAAAGTCTTAAAAGGTTAGATAATTATTTTGATCATAATAAACACATGATCAAACTCATATTCAATTTATATTAGTTATCAAAATTTGATTTTGATTTTTTTCTTTCATGCAAATATAAATATAAATCATTTATTTGAGAGAATATTATAATATAATATCTCTTTAATTAGTAGATAAAAACTAATATTTATAAGTTCTAAAATTTTTGTGGACTAGTTGTGAAAATTATATAGTATTATTCATATAAGAATGCATTGAATACTATAAAAAGGGAATACATTGAATGTTGGCCCTTGAGGTCAGAAGAATATTACAAATTTGCTAGAATTTTTTAAAATTCTCAATTTGGATCTCTGAGATTGTAAAAAAATTATTATTTAGTCTCAATTAAAAAATAATTATTAATTTTTTATCATTAATTTTAAAGTAGGGCATCATGGTGTTTTTTAGTTAGATTTTTAAAGTAAATTAAATTTTGCATTCTTCGTTTCTTTTTTTGCCATTTTTTTCATTTTCAACATCTGAAGAATCCTTTTCATCAAAAAGAAAAAAAAATCCAAACTATCCTAATTGTCGTGTGGTTAACTCAGTATTCATTGTTACTACATATTGCAGTGTATATGCTCATTTGGTTTTTAGTTGCTTACCTTACATTCCTCTTTTGCCCTTGATTAATCAATTTAAGAAATTAATTAATTACTTTAATTTTTCTATAACTAGGGACGGAAACGGTCCTTGAATTTGAGTCGAGTTAGACACATCTAAAACTCAGATCAATAAATAGGTTCTAGCTTTGCCCATGGGTTGTACTCTTTGAAATCAGCTAGCCAGCTTTGCTCAGACAAACAGTAAACTGATCAGCTCGATCGATAAACTTATATTTGAATATCAAAACTCGCAGTTATACATATTTTTAGCTAATGAATTTGAAGCATACTATCAATATATATATATATATATATATATATATAATGTACTATGTACAGTCTTGTGGATAATTGCAGCAAGCTAGTAATTGATTAATATGTGGCGCTGGAAATGCTGCTCCGCTTTTAATTACATCTACTTCTGGCTAATAATTTGTGGTGAGACTACTATATTTTAAGAATATTTAAATATATTTTGAGTGAAAATCCTAAAACTTTATGTTTAGGTGGCTGCAAAGAAAGAAGATATCCGCAACGTGAAATAATTTTAGGACAAATCAACTCTTTAGTGTGGTATTAAGGAAGAGAAAAATATATACTATTAAGAGTAAAAATATAATTTTAATGATTTATTAACAGAATATTTTTTTTTTCAAATAGATTTTGATTAAGTTTTAACTCAAATGTGTGTATGTAAAATTTTATAATGTTTTAAGTATGCATAGTATAATTAATTAAGAATAGATGGATGAAGTATAAATAAAATTAAATTATGTTACAGGTAGGTAATTATTTCAAAAAATTATTATCTTAAATCACTATATTAAATAATTCATTAGGCAGCTCTATGCAAAATGGCAAAAAATATCACTTTTCATTATTTTCTCACCGTTTAAGAGTTTTATTTTAATTTTAATTTTAATTTTTATTATATAATATTTTTTACTTAAACTTACATCCATATATAAAGTAAAAGAAAGTGAACTGAAAGTAAAAGATTTTCATCAAAAATTTTAGAATATATGAATATTAGTTTTATTTCCTAATTTATGTTAAAAGTAGTCATGCAAAATTACTGTATTATTTTTATTTTATATAAATTTTTTTTTGTTTTATATAAACATTATTTTATTTTGTATTTAATTTATTTTTATTCTTATATATGTATGTAAATTAAGTAATAAATATTATAAAAAAAATTTAAAAAGATGAAAAAAAATTTAAAAAGATGAAAAAAAATATAAAATGATTAAAAAAATGATTTAAATAATATTGTTTTGCTATTGTGTATATGATAACAGTACACGGAGCCCATATAATTTTTTTTTTTGATAAAAGACGAAGCCCAAATATTTACTATGCCGTTAAATTAACTATTAGGATTCTATTTATTTGGTCATTGAAAATTAACATGATTTAATTTTTATTAGGAATATCACATTACATATAAAATTTAATATTAAAATTAACTTTATTTCACATCCTATACACATTACCAAAATAATAACTAATTTATATCACATCCCTTACATATTTCTTTTTTTTTTATAAATAATAGAGAGAATGCATTTATATCAAAGACGAGAAGTTACAGTCTTTGGATAACACAACTGTTAGAAAACGTGGGGGCTTCTCCATCCAAGTTACTGAATCTATCAGGAAAAGAGCGTGCCGGGCTAGAGTGTGTTCAGCTGTATTGCCATTACGTTTAGTGTGAGATAGCAAATAGGAGTTAAATGATTTGAGTTGCTCCTTCATTTTCTCAATGCATAAGCCAATCGGAGAAAAATTCTTCTCATTCTTCTGTAGTGCTTGTATCACCATAAAAGAGTCTCCCTCCAGAATAATGTTCCTAAGTTGAAGCTCTCTAGTAAGTTGAACTATTGCGCTGGCTGCAAAACTCTCGGCATAAAGAGTGTCTAGACAATCGCGCATGTTGATTGCCGATAAAGCTAATGGCATGCCAGAGGAGTCTCGCACTACGATTCCAATCCCATAGCAACCATCGTGATCATCCTTTACAGCATCAAAATTAATTTTTACAAGATTAACTGAAGGTGGATGTCAAATGCTGATTTTTGTAGAGATCTTCTCACGTGCATTTGACTTTGTGAACTCTTCTATATAATCCTTTGCAAATCTAACAATTGATGTAGGTGATCTTCCAGTTTTTCCTATGAGGAGAGCATTTCTATTGTTCCACATAGTCCACAATAAAGTAGCTATTAGTTCTAAGAAATTGTAATCCATTATAGAACATTTTGAGTAGGATTGGATAGAGCCTTAGTTGAAACATCAGCTTCCGACCAGACTCTTTTAGCAAATTTGCAGTCTCGCAATATAATTATATTGCAATATCCCTCACATATTTCAACATAATAATTAATTTTATATCACATTTTTTCGTATTATAATATAATAATTTATTTTTATTTTATATTATTTATAAATTTTAATAAAAAATAATTTTATTTAAATTTAATTTTAATCTTATAAACAAATAGTGTCAGACCTAAGCGGCTGACGGATGAACTCGCATAATAATTTGTGGCAATAATTGCTTCAATCATTTTCGTACGTCACAGCGCATGCATGTGGCTGCCTTCACTGCGCATTGATGGATGGGCCCCAGCCAGTCTCGCTTCTCACGTCACTCCAGCGAAATTATACAGATATGATTAATTCAACACCATATATATATATATATATTACGTACAGTGATTGATTTCTCAATAGAGGTGATTAATATTGTAAAAATCGAACCGATAATTGAATCGGAATAACAATTGATTCATGATCAGACCTGTCGAACCGGTCTAACCGATTGGTTCAATTACTGATATTAATATAACAAAATAATATAATTATACACACACTTAATATTAAAAAAAAATTATTATATAAATATAATTAAATAATTAATATTTAATATGATAAATATAAATGAATTAATATATATTCAGTATTACTAATAAAATTGATATATATATATATATATAATTTTTAATATGATAAATAAAAATTAAAAACTATATATTATATATATTCAATATAAAATTAATCAATATAAATTCATATTTAAATAAATAAAATTTATTTATCTTTAAAAAAAATTCTTAAATATAATTTTTTATCTAAAAGTCTTATTGACTTGCTTACAAATATTGACCAAAAAAATAAAATATAAATTTTTTAGTTGAATTGACATTTAACCTGTTCAATCAGTTCACCTAGTTTAACCGGTTTATGCCCGTTCAATCCGGTTTATGCCGGTTCAATTCGGTTCAATCCGGTCTAGATCGGTTCAATCCTTCTTTGGTTTTAATATAGAATCAGACCGGACTAGAGACCGGTTCACGGTCCGACCGGTCTAACTGGCAGGTTCGATTCGATTTTGACAACATTGGAGATGACCACTCTATGCATGAACGAAGTCATGTACTACGTACATTTTTAAAGAATCTAACCCAATCTTTTTTGATATGTACAACAAAAACATAATGTTTGCTTATCATTAAAATAAGCATTTAGTTGCTATCAGAAAAAGAACATTCAGTTTAATTTCATATTAATATTATTACATCATATTTAATTAAATAAAATATTTAATTTACTGCATAAATAATTTTATAATAAATAATATTTAGACATTAAAATATCTAAAAAAATAATATAATATCAAAAAAATATTAAATTCAAAAATAATTAAATTTATCTATAATTATGACAAATGTAAAAGATAATAATATAAATTCAAAATTTGATTCTAATCATGCAAAGTTCTAACTAATTAGTGGTGTATTAATTTCACTTCTATGTAGGCCTGTAAATGGGTCGGATCTTGATTCGATCCGATCTGTGATCCGAACCGATTATCTTATGAAATAGAATAAATTTTTGACCCGGACGATAATTCCGAAAAACCTACCCGCTCCGTTTAAGTATTGCCGAGTCGGATCCGGGTCGATGCTGATATGATCCGAAAAAAATTCGACCAGGAATTTATAAGTATGAAATTATTTTACGTATTTATATATTTTATTACTTAATTGTATATGTTAATTATTTTTTATTTTATGAAGGTTTTGAAATGTGACTGAGGTCTATAATTATTAAAGAAATTATTGCAAATTATCTTAACTGCAGAAACAGGAAGTGCTTGCATTGTGAGGTGAGATTAATAGCTATAAATATTTTTTTACCTTTGAGATAAAATATTTAGTGCTACCTTTAAAAGAAATTGCGCTTTATTTTTTGTGTAATATTTTTATTTACATTGTTGGTTCTATGTTTTGTAATATTATAATATAATATTGATGTTAGTGATGTGATCTTTAGATGTTTATATATTATCCCTATATTTTCTACTATAATGAATTTATATTATAAATTTTAGTGATCAAAATTTTATTTAAAAATATAAGAATATATATACAACTAATAGTTGTAGTCATTGAAAAAATAGAGTTAAATTATTTAAAAAAAATTTCAGGTGACCCGAAATCTGATCCGAAAATCCGAACCGTGGCGGGTCATGGAACGGATCTGGGTTGGCCTCGATCCGATCCGATTTTTAATTTGATCCAGATATATTGGAATCGGATCCGGGTCGGGGTCAATCCGATCTGAATCCGATCTGTTGAAAGGCCTACTTCTATGTACATAATAAAGTAGTAGAAAAAATTTCTCTTGCAAGAATTAATTTGCAGGAAATAACATATTTTAATTAATGAATTATATGTCTTTTAGAAAAAAATAATTAAGAGGTTCTCTCTCCAGGAGAAAAGTTGATTGTAAGGCTTCGTTTGATTCAAGATAATTTTTACTCAACACAACTTTCAACTATAAAAATTAATTTTATTTTACATCTAATATAAATATAAATATTAGAATCTAAAATATTTTATATTTTAAACACTTTCTAATATTAAAAATAAATTTCTCTCTCATTAAATTTAAAAAATAAAATATTTTTTCTTTTATCCAAAAAAAAAAGATCGAACCAAATGAGGCCTAAGTATTATAAATATAAACAAAGTACAATCCCTAGCTTTTGATTATTTGCCCACAACAGGTGCATGTTTATAATTTCTATAGATATGTTTGATCTTTTCATGTTTGGTGCGAGGACCAAATCAAGAACAAACTAATGCTAATTTAAATAGTAATAATAATAATAATAATAAATAATTTTTTTTAATCATTCTACACAAATTTTAATATAAAAAAATATTATTTTACTTCATATACTCAATATTTTTTAATAAAAATATATACTTTATTTCACATCCTAAACCAAAATATTCGAATCGAGTATTTTGATTTAGAATATAAAATAAAATTAATTTTTTTAATGAAAATTATTGAGTATGTGAAGTAAAATAATATTTTTTTTATATTAGAATTTGTGTAGAATAATTAAATTTTTTTTTTTTTTTTTTTTTTTAAATTAGTATCATTTTGGTCCTGATTTGATCCAGATTTAGTTCTCGCGCCAAACAAGACCTTAGATCGCATGAACAATTAATATAATACTTGTTTTTGAATGCTAGTGAAATCCAAAAAGACTAAAAATAAAATTCGAGAAGTTCTAAAGATATTGCAGATATGCCCATCATTTGACTACTTAGATCTTTATTTCTTCTATTTATTTCTGATAATAATCTCAATGTTTTTTTTTCTTGTTTAAATCCCTAGCCTCGCTTTGAGCCTGAAGAAGGTATGTACATTGTGTTGTAGGTTTACTATTATAGGGTTCTACTAATTGGCGATTCCTTAGCCCAAGATCTCTATATATAAACCCATTCAAGAGCTCTTTTGCGATTCAACGTAAATTTGAATCTTAAAAATTAATTTTTTTTGTTATATCTAATATAAATTTTAATATTAGAATTAATTTTATTTTATATTTTACACATCTTATAATATTAAAATAATTTTTTTTATTAAAAAATTAACCCTCTGATTAAATGTAGCCTAAGGGGATACGGTACGTGCTCTAGGGGAGACAGGCAAAAATGCTGCGGATGGAGGAGGTGTGCCATATCGTATCCTCGTACTAGAACAAAGTATAATTTTTACGGCGCTCTAATTAAGGCGATTGGACAGTTCAACCGCCTTAATCAAATAGTCAAAAATCTTTTATGACAGTTTAAAAGGTAAATTGCCGTAGGATGGTGGATATTAGATGGCGGTTGACTCAGTCAACTACCGTCTAATGTCCACCTACTTTACATGGAGATTGACTAGCTCAACCGCCATCTAATGATGATGCCATTGAAGTTATGTTTTATGTGATGTTGATATTTTCTTCATGATGTCATTGATAAAGAATTATACATGAATTTCATGAATGTGAGATATAAAATGATTGCTGGATATTCAACTGCTGGATGTATATTATTGATGTGTATAATATATTAATTTTTATTACAGAAATTTTTTTAAATATCATATATTTTTTTATTAAAAAAAAATTGACTATAAACGGCAGTTCTCCCAGGAGAACCGCCGTCAATAGTAAAAATAACTATAGACGGCGGTTCTCCAGGAGAACCGGCGTCTATAGTCAATACTATAGATGGCGGTTCTCCCAGAGAATCGTAGTTTATAGTCATCGCAGTTGACTTGGTCAACTACCTTGTAAAGTCATCTTTTATGGTGGTTCATAACTATTATAAAAAGCCTGTTAGTTACTAAGGCGTTTTAATACACAACGATTTTTTTACATTTCTAAGGCGGTTTTCAACCACTATAAAACAGTGTTCCTGTACTAGTGTCATTGGTTACAGGAGAACTGCCGTCTATAGTCAATACTAGAGATGACGGTTCTCCCAGAGAATCACAGTCTATAGTTATCGCAGTTGACTTTGTCAACTGCCTTGTAAAGTCATCTTTTATGGCGGTTCATAACTGCTATAAAAAGCCTGTTAGTTACTAAGGTGTTTGAATATACAGTGATTTTTTTTACATTTCTAAGGCAGTTTTCAACCATTATAAAATAGTGTTCCTATACTAGTGTCATTGGTTACCTTCTTCTGAATTAAGCCTGTATTTACTTATATTGAAAAAATTGTATTGATTGGGTTAGGGTATTCATAATAGAATGAACTGCAGAGCATAATACAAAGTTAAAGTGCTTAGTGCCTACAAATTAATTAACTTATTTACTTGAATTCAATAAACATTAGATTACATGACATCAAATTAAAATAGAGATTATTATTTTTTTTTAAAAAGGAGATTATTTAATGCAGCTATTAATTAAATTAATTATCATTTACTAGTGTGTTTAAATAATTAAGAAATTAACAATAGCCTTCTTAAATTTAAATTTAAACTGCTTGAATAAAAAAAAAAAAGGTATGAAGGCAACTTCCAAAATCATCCAAACTGCCAAAAATCATCCAAGCCAGACACATGCTTAAATTTTATATTGAGCTTCTATTTCAGTTTTTTTTTTTTTTTTGAGCTTCTATTTCAGTTAATTTACTGTTCTCGAGGTAAATGTCTGCTTCGATCGGCTTTTAAAGGTCATCAAACATTACCCAAAGTGAAGGTGTTCGTTTAGATCTATTCATATTTCATTGAGAGTATTATATAATGAAAAATGATATTGAGCCCGTAAAACTATTCTTTGAAAGTTCTAAAACTTTTAAGTGTTAATTTTAGCTAATAATTGAGAGAAAAAATAACACAATTTACTATCGTTTCGATTAGTAGATAAAACTAATATTTAAAAGTTTTAGTACTTTTGATACCTAGTTGTGGGGACCACTAGCATTGCTGTTATGTAAATGCATTATATATGTGTTACGATCCAATTATAAAATATGGGACTTGAGTCCAACATTGGAAGTATGAGATTCTAATGTGAGGTTTATATGAACTTTGGGCTCTCGCTCTTATGAGCTAGCTTTTTTTGAGCTAGCTTTTGGGGTGTGGTTCTCCCAAAGTTCATATATATTGGTATCAGAGTCATACATTACGTGTCCGAGTTGCAATCGAGCGGCGCCGGTGGTGACGCCAGTATTGCAGTATTCGCCCGGGGCTAGAAAGAGCTAGCGCAAAGTTAGCCGGCGTGGGCGCCGGGACTGCGGAGCGTGGTGGATTTTTACGATCCAATTGCAAGGTATGGGACTTGAGTTTCACATTGGAAGTATGAGATTTTAATGTGGGGTTTATATGAACTTTGGGCTCTCCACTCCCATGAGCTAGCTTTTTTTGAGCTAGCTTTTGGGGTGTAGTTCTCCCAAAGTTCATATCAATATGCTATTAAAAGGATAAATTGCACTCGGGCTCTTGAAAGAGTATTACAAATTAGTCCAAACATTTTTAAAAACTTTGATTTGTGTCATCGAAATTGTAAATGAGTTATTGTTAGGTCTCAATTAAGAGGTAATTATTGATTTTTTATCATTACACTATAAAACTATATATTCTTAATCATTAATGTTTCTAGGTTTTTAGAATATAATTTGAAAATATTAATATTTAAATTTTATAGTTTTAAATTTTTAGAATTGAAAAAGTGAGAAATATGAGAAATTAAAATTTAGATTTTTGTTAAATTTTTAAAAATGAATAAGCAGTTTAATCTAGTTAAAAAATTATTATCAAAATAGAGAAAGTTAGTGATAAAGACAAGATTTTAAAAAAGAGAATAAAACTACGATGTTTTTAAAATCTAAAAAGTGATTGAAATTGAGATTTTTCAAAAGTTGTGCAATGTTTTCAAAACCTCAGGGACCTGAATGAAATTTACCAATAAAAGAATGGATTGATAATTTTAGGTTTTAATTCTGTCCACCGTGTTGCCACGCAAAGCAGCTAAGCAGCAGCCAAGCACTCATGGCGGCTATAAAGAGGTGAGGAAATTCGCGGCGTCGGCCTTGCATCGAGGCGTGGGAGATAAGGGGAGATCGAGAAATAAATTAGTTCATATAGATGGCCGGAGATCAGCTCAACAAGGGTACGGCGGAGTACTACAATATTGGGTCGGCGGAGGCTATAGATCATCAGTCTCTTTTGGGGGACCACAGTATCCCCCATGGCGCCTTCTATGATCCAGAAGCCACCTCCCTCTCCGCCGCCGCCGACCACCAACGAGCCCCGCTACGCACCATCGACGAGGCCCTTGCCCTAGCCGGCATAACTGGTTCTCTCTTGTTTTCTATTACTGTTTCTTCTACTTTTAATTACCTCTTTAAATCCAACTAGGAAGCAGTACTACAGCATGTCATGTTAGATGATCGATCATTTAGTAAATTTTACATCAAATTGTGTAAGTCTTATTTTTTATATTTTAAAAATATTAGAAAAAGAGAACTTAATAAGTTGTATTACTTGATATATAATTTATAAAAAAAAAAACCACATAAGAATTTTGGTTTATATTGCTGTATCTTTTAACAACATCATATCCTTAAGTGAGATCATGAGATGGACAAAATTTATATGAGTTTCTAAATTTTATCTAGAATAAATTGCATTTGGGCCTCTTAAGTCGGAAGTGCAATGCAAATTGATTCCATGTTTTCAAAAACCTTGAAAAGAATTCCCGAATTTAAGTTTTGCAGTTCCTTCTGATCCTTAAGTTATGATTTCGCTTTTTTTGGAGTCCCTAATTCAGACGACAACTATTAAGTTTGACCATATTTTGATTACTTTTCACAATGGATCATATTTAAATAGTTCAAAATACCTGTAAGCATTATATATGCATGCACAATGCATCAACTAATGCTAGATATATTTCCTCCATTTTTTTCCCCTGGCAGGCCGGGATCTTGGGTTGCTTTTCCAAAAATTGATTGCCACCTTCCGGATCTCCAACTCGACCAAGGTATGAGCTGCACTTTTGTGACATTTTTTTTATTTTTTTGTGCATTTTTGAATCGTATAACATAATACATTTTCTGTATTCTACTATTTTTTCTAAAATTTTTGGATTATGGGCTCACAGAGCACTGGCTTCTCACACAAAGAAACTCCCTCAAACCCCCGCAGCTTTGATTTTTACAAACAAATTTTGTAAATACTGAAAGAAGTATGCTGTGAGAATATCTGAGAGTATTCAAAACAAAAAATATCTTTATTATGCATTTTTCTTTAACTGGTGCTTGCAACTTCTTTCAGTGGTGGGAACCTGTGAATGAATCTTGCAAAGCTGTTGACCATAGGCTTTCTTCTGACCAAGATACCAAACTGGAGGAGCTGACAAAGGAGCTACAAGAAATGAAGTTGATTGCTTCCATCTACTATTCAACAATTAAAACAGATCTGTCAGCCATTAAATCTCAAAACTATATGTTAATGATGATGATTACGTTCGTGGTAATAGCAGTGTTAGTTTATGTAGTTAAATGAGTTGAAAGTGAGTAGTATGAAAAGTTGAAAGTGGTGTAAAGATTGAGCTGAGACCAGTGAGTGTTATGAAGAACTATCTATGTATTTTGTGGTTTTAAAAGTTCAATGTCAGTTATTATATTTATCGTTTACTTAAGCAAAGTTTCTATTTGCACAAATAAGTTAATTAATGTCACTTAGTATGTATAATTGTACAAATAAATTTGCCAAATCAACAATACAGATGATAATGTAAATGACAATAAGATTCTATTATTAGTCTTATCAAAGTTTCACAACATATAAGCCAAATAAATTGAAGCTCCAAAACATAAACCAGCCATTTAAATTAAGTTTAACAGGACATAACATTAATAATTTAGCTAACCAAGTTCAAGTTCCAAAAAATAAGCTAGCTAACTACATCAAAGCTCAAAAGTGCAAAATAAGTGATCATGGCAAAAGTTAACTGCTTCTTAGGCCCTGTTTGGCAATGGACTAAAAATCATGGCTAAAATTACCTACGGTAAAAAATCTTAAATTTATTTTAAAAAAATTTAAAAAATTATTTTATATCTCATCTCATACAAATTCCAACATTAAACAATTACTTTATTTTACATCCAACACAATTCTCAATAAATCAATCAACTTTATTTCACATCATACACAATTTTTAATATAATCAACTTACTTTATTTCACATCATACACATTTTTCAAAAATCACTAAAAATTCCAACCAAATCTTCTTTTTTTTCTTATTACCAAACAGAGCCTTAGAGTAAACATAAAGAAAAGTGCATCCAAAATATCTTCAAAGGTCATTCCCAATCCAATGCCTAGTAAGAATGTTTCTTTCAACCAACAAATTGAGCAAATTAAGTATTCGCAACAACAGCCATAAAATATATATATAAAAAAAAAACAACTGTCAAAGATGAAAATTTATTTTATTCAACAATAGGTTTTAGGATCTCATACAATTTAAAGGAAATAACATTATATAGGTTGTGTATGTGCTTTTTGTAAGAATATGAAATTATTTCTGGAGCATAACTACTGGTTTAAGATTTTAAGTTAGTTTTTAATTAGAGATTTAATATGATATCAAAACTAAAAATCTCAAAATTGAGTCTTGGTTATCCCACCTATTATCCCTATATAAGGTTAAAAAAAAGAATAAAATTATTTGCTGAATTATTCAAATTAGAATCCAAAATAACTTTCAGGTGATGGGAAATGTAAGAATATAAAATACTTTTCGAACCATAACCTAATAGTTTAAAATTTTAGATCAATTAGTAACTTGTGCTTTGGTACTATCTAGTCTAACAAGCATTA
Source organism: Apostasia ramifera (assembly GCA_019297695.1). Taxonomy (NCBI): domain Eukaryota; kingdom Viridiplantae; phylum Streptophyta; class Magnoliopsida; order Asparagales; family Orchidaceae; genus Apostasia; species Apostasia ramifera. The sequence goes on along the minus strand of JAEMOT010000986.1, from coordinate 16,633 downwards.
TCTTCAACAGTCAAAATATTCAAGATGCTTTGGCCAAAAATATATGTATTCAAGTTGCGTTATTTAGATAGCTAGTTTGACCTTAAGATATTTTTGAATTCTTCCATAGACTTATCTAGACTCAAGAGGAAGAAGTAAAGAGATGAATTATCTATACTATTCATTTTCTTCAGCTTCTAAAAGTTTCAAGAATATGATGATCTTCACCTAGATATCTAGACTCGACATTACCACAATACTCATATCACAGGAAATGAATATTCAGGCAAGAGCACCTTCTCTTGGTTCAAGTCTTTCCTACATACTCCTCTTCAGCTTTCTCTCTTTTATGGAGAAGCTGTATGACTCCTTGTGGACGTACACCATAATATGAATATACTACCCTTATGTTGTGCGCAAGCATACATAGTTACTTTCGTGCCTTGTGCAAGCAATCATTGATTTTCATGATCATAACTTATAATAAAATTAATCCAGGATCTTTATCTATGAAATTAGATCACCAAATAAGAAAGATCATATTAGATTTTCTATGAGATTAAAAAGATTTTCTTTTACACTACAAGGATTTCAAATCTCCTTGGGCAGATATAGGCAAGAATTTCCCTTTTTTCATTCCTCCCACAAAGACTGCAAAATGTTAGAAGAAAAGTGAAAGCCAAGCCTATTTATTATAAAAATTCTAATAGACCTCTCCCATCATAGGTCGCATTCGAGTTAGATTTATACTGACCACCAACCGATATCATTAATCAAATAGATGCACACAACCTGAAATAAAATTGATCACATTAAAATAAGGCTTGACGTGTAATTAACTAAATTGATTTTATATTCATCAACTCAAAATAATAAAATAATTAGAGGCATCCCAAAAAGGTCTATTACAACTCAACATTCTCGTCTTTGGCAACATTAAAGATGCATTCATTTTGATGGAATTACTACTCCATTCTATTTTTATTTCTTATAAAATAACTATTTCTATATTTACCTTACTAGAATAAATATTTTATAGAAATTTTTATTTCATATTTTATGGAATATATAGCCATTTGTCCTCCCCAATAGTAAACTTCATGCCATCTACACAATCACCAAAATCTACGTCAAAATCTTCTAGAAGACTACCATTTAATTAGGATGTTTTAACATCCATTTAATATAATCTTAGATCAAAGTGACCAACTAAGGTGATAATAATTTTGAAAAAAAAAATAGAGGAAACATATGAAAATGTCTATTAATAGTCAATACCTTCTTTTTGAGTAAAACCATTAGTCACTAATCTAGCTTTGAATTATTTAACTTTTCCTCTTAAAACTCATTTGATTTTGAACACCCACTTGTTTTCGATTGACTTACAACCAACAAAGGAGGATCAACACACTCCCATACTTTATTTTCGCTTGGCCATTGATTGAATCTCGTCTTTCATTATGTCTTAGAAGACAATTGTTTGGTTTAATGACATCTATAAATAATCTTCTATTTGATTATAAAATTATTAGTTAAAAGATAACATCTAGATTATATAACATAACACCAAGATAATAACGAACCAAACGCTCCCTTAACCACATTAGATTATTCACTGCTAATAGTATCATTATAGCTAATTGGATCAACAAAATCATTGAAATCATAATCATTTCACCGAGATACATATAATAATCATCAGAAATTGTCGATCTTCTTTCCCTTACTGATCTTCTTAAAGGAATTTCGATTAAAATTTCAATTTTAGAAAGGTCATGTAATAATCAGTAATATCACTTTAAATATTTCAGTACGAGCTCCATCTAAATGAAATGATAGACTGCACTTTGTACAATCTTTTTCTGAATAACTAGCAAAGAAATTGAGACAAGCTTTTTGGCTCACTGCAATTATCAAGTCGATCCATTTCAACTTTGGCCATATAAAAAACAACAACAACAAACTAACTCATTATCCTACTAAGTGGTGTTAGGTATATAAATTCTTTATTTCTATTGCACTCTATCAAATAATAAATTCTCATTTTGCTCTGGTTACATCAAATTTGAAAAATTTGACTATTTGAAATTTAACTATTTTGGTGTTGCATGAAGGACAATAGATCTATAGCGTGTAGAACAACATAGACAACCCGTAAAGTAACATATGAAAGATTTATGATCTTTTTTTTCCCCTCAAAAGGATTTCAAATTTTGACTTCAGCGAGATAATCCCAAACATGAAAATGATTCATATTTGCTCTTCTTTCCATCCACGACTCAAAAGAAGTTTGCAAAAATCATAGAAAGAGTTAGCGGGATTATCGATTGAAAACTCCACCTTCTGTTGTGTGACTGAGGAGAGGTTGCTCGCTCAATCATATCAGTCCTGGAAATTCTAAACACTATTGATAGAGAGAGGGATCAAGGCCAATGTTGATGTTGATGTGAGAAACAACTTTGACTTTATTGGAATTGGTGTAATAATCAAAAACCAACTTGGAGTTATCCATACGATGACCTCAAGGAAGATCAATGGCAGTTTGACTCCATACCTTGCAGAATATTTAGCAGTCAAGGAAGGCATTGTTGCTCTTAGTATGTGTGATTTTCAGCGACTGACTGTTAAATAAGATGTGTTGAATATAGTAAGCTCAATAAAAATGAATTGATTTTAAGGATATAAACTTTGATAAGCATGTAAGAATTGAATTCTCATGGATAAGTGATTCTATGCAAAGGAATCCTAGAAAGCAGAATTCTCATAAAGGCATCTTCGAACTTATGGAGCTGCTCATTCAACAATTCATTGAGAAGAAATTACTTTATGCAATTAAACAAATATTTTTATAAGATTTCAAGAATTATTTAATGGTTGTAAAAGAGTTGCCATATAAACCTCTTATTAAGCTGTTATTATAGAGTGGCTGCTTCAAAGGTGGTGGTGGTATATGAGACGATCTTGTCAATCCTACCATTCTATTTCTTGAATTTAAAAAATTAAGAGGGGAAACATGCACAAGAGATATTATTATTAATGTGATGATCATCCGTAATAGGAGAGTATTTCATGAAATCATCACTAGTGAAAGTCTTATAGTGAAGACAAGTAATATCGAAAAAATTTAGCCTCATGAAGTTATCAAAAGAAGATGAAAAATAAAAAAAGTCTTCCTCCGATTATCTATTGTGATTACATAAAGATATTTTATGATCTTATAAAATCATAGAAAACCTTTTATATAATAAAAATTTATATTTACCTAGTCTTTATGTAGCTCAATTTAGTGGAATTTTTTTGATACATAGAAAAACCACACGGGCATGTTTGGCTTCTTTTCAAAAATGAGAAAAATAATATAATAATAATATTTTAAATTTTTTATAAATTTTAATAATTTTATTTCACATCCAACACAAATTTTAACCTTAAAAATTAACATTATTTCACATCCAACACAAATTTTAACTTTAAAATTAACTTTATTTCACATCCAACATAAACTTTAACTTTAAAATTAACTTTATTTCACATCCTACGCACCTCCTAATATTAAAATAATTTTTTTTTCTATTAATTCTATAAAATAAAATATTTTCTCTTTTCTTAACTAAATTTATCCTACATAAAGCATCTATATTTTCGTGATGCGAACCCAATGATTTTTCGAGTTGTGTGAACCTGATAAATGGGCCAAGATCTTCTTCGCTTTACCCATAGTTGTGGAAAAGCCCATTTATAATGGTCGTCCAACGACAGCTTTTTTCTTCCTCCCCCCGTCGTTGATAAAATCTCTCTCCAAAACCTCGCCTTTAATCCCTCGCCGCTCCCACTGTTCAAAGTTCATCCGTCCTTCCGTCGCCGCGCAATGGCTACTGCCCTGTCTCGGGCGACCTTCTCTAACCGTTTCTCCCTTCGCTTTCTCCTTTGCAAATGTTCTTTTCATGCTGCGGCTTGCTCCTCTTCCCAACATCCCGTCGGGCTCGTCTCTTCGTCACTTGGCGGAATCGCCCGCCGAAACACCTTGTTCTCTGTCGCTTCCCGGATAGCAGCGGGGGCCATCGCCGCAAGGCTCAACCCGATCCGATGCAGGGTGAATCGGTCCGGGGACTCCTCATACTCGCCGGTCAACTCGCAATCTGGTGGCGGGTTCAGCGATCGACCGCCGGCTGAGATGGCTCCGCTGTTCCCTGGCTGTGACTACGAGCACTGGCTCATTGTTATGGACAAGCCTGGTGGCGAGAATGCCACTAAGGAACAGATGATCGATTGTTACATCGAAACCCTAGCCAAGGTCGTCGGAAGGTATTAGTTGCGTTTCTTTGAGATTTACATTTGGTTTGTCATTGTTATGTTGTTAGGTAGGATCTTTCGTTACAGCGAATGCTGCTTTAATTTCTGTACTGACACGGCAAATTTCATTCGGGATTGATGTTGGCTCTCTCATACCGCTCTCTCTCCTACTTGTCATGGTTGCATTTCTCACTTTTCCCTGCTGTTTTTGTGGATTCAGCGAGGAGGAAGCAAAGAAAAAAATATATAATGTATCTTGTGAACGCTACTTCGGCTTTGGTTGTGAGATTGATGAGGAGACATCGAACAAGCTTGAAGGTTGGTCTTTGAGCTAAGTCTTTTGTCACTGTACTCCTAAATTCCTAATTCTATTTGCAGTCGCTAAGTTTTTCTGGATTGTATAATCCTCTTATCTTAAGACACCCAGAGATATCTGTTTTTCATGTAGGTATGTTACCTAATGTGTATATTGGTTTATTCCCCTTCATCGTGTTTCTTTAATCTGGAACTTTTTCGTTTATTTTGTATTATTTATTTTTTGCCACTTCCAAAACAATTAATTGTTTGTTGATGTTGCAGGTCTTCCTGGGGTTTTGTTTGTCCTCCCAGATTCTTATGTTGATGCTGAATATAAAGACTATGGAGGTGAATTATTCATTAGTTATGTTTTGTTCTTTGAGATTGTGGCCTGTCTGAACTAGATTGTGCCAAATTTGATACGAACTGCTTTTCTTGACAAACTTGACCAGCCTTCTTAGGCATATGTTTAGCTTTGTTGTGCTTTGCTTTCTTAAAAAATGTCTATCCTGTTGGCATTTTGGCAAGATTCTTTGGGCATTTTAGCAGTATTAATGTTGAATTGAGTAGAGCTCTGTTAGCAAACGGTGCGTAGAATGTCGTAGGTGATTGTAGGGAAGAGAGAGACTGTGAGCAAAGAGAAGAGAGGTGAAAAGGGAGTGCGAAAAAGTAAAGCACGTAGGTATTTGGGTGGAAAAAGATCTTCCTACATTTATCTGCTAAGCAGTCTTAGTCCACTAAACTAAAGCCTTTATGAGGTGAGTACCAGGCGATAGAAGAAGGAGGAGAATGCAGTTGTAGGAGTCTTTTTTTGAAAGTTTTTTGAGAGTGTGTTGTAGGAGTCTTATAGGGAGCGAGAGAGACCAAAAGTCCCTTCTATCTATTGAGTCCTTGTATTTATAGCATTAGTATGAGGGACTAGGGAGTAGGGGAGAACTCCCCTCTTTCCGAGCCACATGGTGTGAGTTGGAGCTTGAGGCGGTCTCAATTTGGCCATGTGTTGGGGGAGCTGGGATGGTGGAAATGGAGGATAGGCCATCAATGTTTGTTCCGTCTGCCGTGGTTGGGCTGACTTGGCACTATGATGATTTGAGTGGTCTTTGTTGATGTTACGTAGACGACTATGATGTTTTGAGTTTTGTCGCGCAAACAAGCAGAATGCTTCTATTGTCCATTTGATCTAATTTTACGTGCTAATGGATTGGTGTTCTCTTTTTCTTTGATTGAATACACTTAGCATTTTGGGATATGCAATGTCTATTACATTGTTTCTCATACAATGATTTATTCTTCAATTCATTTTGAATATTTAAATTGGTATGCCCATGAAATAGGCCAATGCAATAGTTTTTTGTTGAATTTCTCATGGTGTCAAATTCTCATCTTTCTAGGTCAGGTGAGTAGTTCCTTGGCTATTGTGTTCCATATAAAGGGCACGATGAGGAAAAAGGTCCTCTCACTTCCATTCTAATAGGTTGAATGTCTTTTGAAAAGAAAAGAAGGAAGATGCAACGAATTGTTCCATGAAATCCCTAGTGGAAAAGGCACATTATCCAAAAATATGGATACAAAATTCCTACAAAGATGGATCTAAGTTCCAACTACTAAGAATCCTAGTGAATGTGAAAAATGGATATGTGCCCAGCTAAAGGGTATGAACTTATTTTGGGGTTCTTAGATTTGAATCGTTAATATAATGATCATAATATTCTCTTCAACAGTTATGTGTTCTTTTCTTGTGATGTTGCAAGTCGGTTGAAATAAGGCATGAAATGTCAATCCCTACTCCATCTGGTTTGAAGAGATGTCTTATTTGCTTTTTGGTAGTTGTTGATCTTTTATTTGAAGCTAATCTAAATTTATTCTTGTTATTTGTGCATCTTTAACGGATACATTGAAGGATCTTGATGCTCTCATTGGTGGATTTTCCCGACCGTGGTTCTCGTTCTACCGGAACTATGATTGAGGCATAATCTCTCAACTTTTGTTTGTAAAGTTGATGTTGGCGCAAATAGAGAGGTGCATAGGTTTTTACTATAATATGAAGAAATACGAACACGTGAAATGTAATGATTGTGAACATTCATAACATCAGAATGTTTTAAAAAAATAATAATAATTAGGATATTAGGTTAGAACAAGATGAAAAACAAGGGAAGATACGTAGTGGGGACACAGATCAACATCGAATTGGATGGCTAGGATGACTTCATGTGCTGAATCAAAATTCAAATTCAAATTAATTAGAGCTATTAGAGATTTTCATATTAGCTTTATTTAAATTTGATTTGATTTGATTCAGATCATATTTGGAAGATTTGAAGACTCACCACATTTGGAGCTGATTTTATTTTATTTTAATAGAACTAGTTCCATATTTGCTTTTATTTATTTGGTATTTTATTTTCTGCATTTAATATTATATTTTCAAATTTCTACATGGGATCTCTCTATATAAAGAGGTCGCCTTGCATTGTAATAGATAGAGTATTTGATGAATGAAATTATGTTTGAGTTTTCTCAGAGCCTAGATCCGGGTTAAGGGGTCGATATTCCGGCGAAGGAAAGGGTAGGGTTAGCCTTTGGTGAGAATCCTCAAATTAGCCTAGTTATCCAATTTTCAAAAAAAAAAAAGGAAAAAAAAAGAAAATATTTCCCATTCTTCTTCTCCGTCGTTCGGGAACCTGCGTCGCCCGCCCCGC